>NW_021025869.1:619929-631030 GCF_004153795.1 Camellia sinensis
AGCCGAGGCAAGGCACAGAAGAGGGTTCGGAAGTCCGGAGGCAGGGCTCACGGCCGCGACTCTGAAACTTCTGAACGAGCACATTATGCAATGTCACCAAGCGCTCAATCGGTGATGTCTGAGTCTTAAGGTCGGTCAAAAATGGGGTGTCTACAATTGGCAGGATCGTTACTTCAATTAATCCTAATGTTTCTTGAATGGATCTTTTAGTTGTTGGGAAGGTTGCAAAAATGTAGCATATGAGGCAACTTATAGTTTGGTAGCTGCTCTTACGCTAGTTTTTTAGGTTTTTTTTTTTTTTTTTTCTTTTTTGCTTTCAGTGACATTTATAAAACTTTGGCAAAAAAATGAGAAAATTATGGAAATAGTCTCTATAGTTTACCTGACGTATCAATTTGATCCCTGTAGTTTCAATTTGTTCGATTTTATCCCGTAATTTAATGGATTGTGTCATTTTAGTCCAATAAATAATGGTTGTTAAGTGAATTTAACTGAAAGTCAAACAATATGTCAATTTGGTCCCTATATTTTTCACAATGTGTCAATTTATTCCCTGTCAAAATCGAGAAGATTGAAACTATAGAGACCAAATTAACACATCGTGTAAAGTACAGAAACTAAGTTGACACATTGTTTAACCTTTCGTTAAATTAACTTAACAACCGTTATTTATTGGACTAAAATGACACAATCCGTTAAATTAAGGGGCAAAATCGATCAAATTAAAACTATAAGTACCAAATTGACACATTGTATAAACTATAGGAACTATTTGCATAATTTACTCAAAAAAATTTTAAGTTTAGGTGCATTTGGTATAGAAGTTCGTAAAAAACTTTACAATTTTTGGTACATTATAAAAATTTTAATAAATACAAAATAAAATTTTAATTTTCTCGTCTTGTTTTTCTTGGCGGACATCTCATGCACTTGACACTTCTTAATTAGCAATGTTGCCAAATGAGGGATTGTTTGGAGTGTCCTAAATAAGTACACATTTATTTTTTTAGATTAAAAAGTTAAGGAAAAAAATATAGATGTTTAGATTAACTTTTTGACTTTTTATATAAAAAAAATATGTTTTAAAAAATTGTATAAATAAGTGTGTAAGAGAAGATTGTAATGGAAGTGATGGAATAGCTATACGGTGTGGGACAGTGCGTGCAAAGTGGGGGGAGGGGAGATGATTCCCTGCTTTTCGGGCAGTGAATTGAAGGTGTTGTTCGGCCTGTGGAGGCCTACCACGGGTCCCGTTTTAGGTGAATAGTGATAACTTTTTAACTTTTTGAGTAATTTTTTGACTTTTTAACTTTTTTGAAGTACCCAAACCAAGCCTAAATACTGTTATTGTGGCTGCTAATGCCATGAGCAAATATTTTATTTTTATTCAGTGATTTTTATGAAAAGACCTTGACGCAGTGTTTGATTATGAGATTTGAGGAGTGATTTAGAAAAGAAAATGAAAAAGATAAGTAAAATATGAATAAAATATACTTAAATTTCATCTAATTTCACAAATATCTTTCTTTTCTCTTTTCAAATCCTCCCATCAAACATAACATGAAAGTCTTGGTCTCATGTAGTCGGTTTGTAAGGCTATCTATAAACCATCTTTAATACCACAATATATATATATATATATATATATTTTTTGATTTTTTTTTTTCTAAACTTAGTAAAAGGTAATATTATTTTTGGTAACTGCTTTTTCGCTAGATTTTTAGGCTTCTTTTTTTTCGTTTTTTTTTTCTTTTTTCCTTTTAGTGACATTTATAAAAAATTTTAATGTTTAGTTGCATTTAGTATCAATATAAGAAAATACACTTTTGGCGATCACTTTTGGCGACTAAAACAATTTTAGTTGCCAAAAATTATAGAATTGGCGACCAAAAATCATGTTAGTCGACAAAAGTATAATATTTAACTACTAAATTTTTTTAATAAGAGTATATTGATTATTGGCTACTAAAAAAAAATTAGTTGCTAAAAATTTCACAATTGGCGACTGATAAAAACTTTGGTCGCTAAATTTGCCACAATTGGCTAAACAAAAATTTTAGTCGCTGTATAGTTAGTTTTGGTTACAAAAATTATTTAGTTGCTGAATGAAAAACAAAAATTAATTTTTATTTTTGACAACCAAAAGTTTGGTCACCAAAAATTTATTTTCAGCAACTAAAAAATATTTTAGTCACTGTATAGTTGGTTTTGGCTATTAAAATTATTATTTTTTATCTTTGGTGACCAAAAGTTTGGTCGCCAAAAATATATTTTCAACGACTAAAATATTATTTTCGTCACTGTATAGTTAGTTTTAGCTACTAAAATTTTTAATCGCCGAATGAAAAATAAAAATTTACTTTTTATCTTTGGTGACCAAAAGTTTGGTCATTAAATATTTATTTTCAGCGACTAAAAAATATTTTTAGTCGCCGTATAGTTAGTTTTGACTACTAAAATTATTTAGTCGCTCAATGAATGAAAAATAAAAATTTATTTTTTATCTTTGGCAACCAAAATTTGGTCGCTAAATATTTATTTTCAGCGACTAAAAAATATTTTAATCGCGAAAGATAAAAAGAAAATTTTCAATTTTTTTTTTAACTACGAAATTTTTTTGGATTGGCCCCATTATTTTTAATTATTATTATTATTATTATTTTTGGTATCAAATCTATTTGGAATACAAACAGGTTCTCATATGCTCTCTCTCTCTCTCTCTTTCTCACAAAATCAAACACCACCAAACCTCACCGCGATCCGCTCATCTCGCCATCGCTCACCGCCATGCGACGTCGCACATCGCCACAGATGCAAATCACAGTCGCACATCACAATTGTCTCGCCTCCAGCTTACATTCAGGTTCTCTCTCTCTCTCTCTCCCCCCTCTCTCTCCACCATCGCTCTCTCTTGCTCTAGGGTTTAATATTCTTCCTTTATTTTCCCATTTCTCACTTTTGCTCTAGGGTTTGAAATGATTTATTCAGTTTAATTTCGTGTTGATTTCTTAAATGGATTTGGTTTAACTGGTTTGATTTCTAGTGTTCTATGGGTTTAATGTTGTAAATGGGTTTGATTTTAAGTCCAATACACAAATAATCGAGTTTTTCTGTCTCCATACACGCTTGGATTTACGTAAAGAACATAAACATTATGTATAACAAAATATAAGTTGAACAACATCAAAATTAAAGAACATAACAGGTTTTGTTGCAATGTGGGCAAGCTTTTGGATCTAAATCGCGGTCAATATTGAAATCAGTTGCAGTTGGAGCCCATTCACCATGGTATTTCTTTATATTTTGAACTTGAATCGGTAATTTTTTAACAAACTTAATTTTGAATATTTAATCGGATATTATGTTTATATATACATCCTGTGCATGGGAAAGGTGAGCAGCCAAATAGCAAATGTAGCCCGAATTTTGGTGAAGGTTTCAGAAAATGAAAAGGTATGCCTCGGCACTAAGTAGAAACTATCATTTTACTGCAAGTGACGAAAGCTACTTTTACTGTCAACAATTTATCATTTTACTGGAAACATTGTAATCTGTCTTTATTTCCATCAATTTTTATAGTCAACATACTGGTATTCTCTGTTTGCATTTATTTGGGAGCCCTAGTTTTTTGGTTTTTGTTTTTTTGTTTTTGAACATGTTTTCTTTCTATTCGTTACTATTTTTCAAATTTTATGGTCCAAGGGACCAGCATGGCTCGTTATTCATGTCATGGTTACTGGTCTAAACTCTAAAAATCTAGAGCATCATTTATTAAATGATGAGATAAATCTAATAGACGGATGAATAAAAATATAATAAGAAGATGCGTTAGAGCCATCAGCAAATAGGTATGCGTACTAATGAGCTTGGAAATTGATGTATTTTTAGAGAAGTCAGTGGTTAGGATTAACAGATGCACCAATGAGGAAGGTTTCTAATCAAAATGAAGCCTTTACAAGGCAAAGAAATTGACACAAAATAATTGGTTGAGACTACCTCCCAGCTTTGGCATAAATAGGATGATGTAGCACATTCAGTATTAGCTTATAACATTGGTTAAGACTTTGGGCGCCTTTCTGGTGTTTAATGTTTGAACTTGACCTGTTTTGATGACATGTTCCTTTAGCTCTTGGTGTATTCATGATGTGAAAGTGTATATGATCATCCTTTGGTAGATGACACTTGCTCAGGTCTGAAGTACAGTAAAACCTTCATGAAGGTAGTGTATATGGAAGGTTATTGAAGCTTCATTAAGTTAGTGGATGGTAATGGTTAGATGAAACTTGCTACTCAAAATGCTTAATTGAATTTGAGAATGTGATATTGGAAATATGCTTTCTATGGGGACAATTTCATTAAAGATAAGTTGGGGATCTGCTAGTTAATTTTGGAGGTGGCATTTAGTTGGGTGGTGATTGTTGTTGATACTGACAATTTCATTTTTATCCCACCACTTTGAGTTTTTGCTGATGTTAACAGTTTCATACCATTGTTGGTCACAAGTAGGGCTGCAAATGAGCTGAGCTGAGCTGAGCCGAGTATTACAATGTTCAAGCTCGGCTCGAGCTCAAGTCGAGCTACATTAACTAAGCTCGAGCTTGGTTGGAATTAGCTCGATGAAGGCAACTTTTGTCTATTGAAGCAAATATTTGATAAGGGAAGCTTGTTTCCAGCCCTGCTTATCAAGGGCCAGACCCACACTTATATAGAGGTGCTTTAGTAACTATTAACCTTGTTGGAGACCTATGTGGGACTCAAAGATTATAAAAAGACAAGTGAGCATTCTAATGTATTTTATATATTTGCACTTGCAAAAAGTTGAAATTGGGTCTCAAAATTCAATTGCAATGTATCCAACACAATAATTATGTGGATTGATAAGTTCATAACAAGTTGACCACCAAAAACTCACAAGAATTATTTATTATCAATCTTAAAACCATATTATATGGGGAATTTTATACGTTTGTGGTCTTTGGTTATGATTAATTGTAGTGTTGGTTATGATTCAGCTATAACTTATTGTGATTATTATTTTAGTTATAGTCAAAAAGGTCTTTAGTTATACCTTATGTGATATTTGGTTATGATTCATTATTTTTTTAGTTGTGACTAAAATTGATTTCATTATGAGATTTATGATAATCAATACCATAAATGTCATAACTTGCATGATACACATCCTTTTGAGGGTTAGTATTCTAGTATGAACCCATTATATATATATATGTAGTTGTATGTATCTGTGCATGTTCATGTCATAAGAAAATGACACCATATATGATCAAATTGCTAGGGGACCAATTGATATTTATCAATAGATTCTATAGATATTGCAAGGGGACCAACGCTCTTGAAGTCTAGTTCACTTGGAGGACTTCTTGTTGGAAAATTGGTTTTTATATGGCTTATTTTGGGCCAACTTTGAGCCCAAAATTGAATGGGCCACAAACGTCTTTTGGGGTAGGTTCGAAGAGGTGAAGTGTTCCTTGCCGCGTGGCAAGTCACACGGTGAAGACGGTTCGTCAAAACCATTTATGAGTGAATGGGAACGTGACGTCGTTTTCGGGTTCGTGGAATGGACATTTAAAGAATGAAATGTGGGTTTCCTTGAAATGAGTTGCCCCACATTGAAATTTTAAGAGAGTTTTTTTGTGTTTATAAGCTCTAGATTACAACACTTGGGTTGGGCTCTAAGGGGTACCTCAAGTTTGTAGAAGGGAGGAGTTATGGACAAAGTGAACCTTAGCCCAAACCACCACACGCGTGTGCCACCGCTGCCGGCCGTGCCGGGCGCGGGTGTGGGTCGGGTCGGTTCTAATATTAATTTTTGGACAAAATTCATTTGAATTTTTTCCAAAATTCTTTCGAGAAAATTTTATTTTCTGAACCGAAATAAATTCAAATTTGAATTTATTTTCTGTCCATATATTTCCTCTTCCAGTCCATTATTTTTGAACAAATTAATCAGTCCAAACAGGTCTCAAAATCCGTTACACCCGAACAGATTCGAACTATCCCGAACAAATTTAATTGCTGTGCAGTTATTTGTTGTAACTGCCAAATCTGTTTGATTTTCAAACAGCATCTGTTCAATTCAGATTAGTACCTGTTCGGGTCTATATATTCTAGACTTGTTCCAGCAGATTTTGTTTGTATCAAACATCAAGTAAATTTTTGTCCAGACAGGTTTTCAATCTGTTGAAATTTTGGACAGATTCAAAAATCTGCACAGTTGAAATTCTAGACATATTCAAAATTTGCACAGTTGCAGATCTGTCTAGTTTCTATACTAAATCTGTTCAAGGGTTGAAGTTACAGATACTTACCTGTTCGGACAACCTTTGTATGCCTTTATATACCAACATTTCTAGCAGTATTCGATGGGGAAAAAAAGAAAAACAGTCTGAAATTAATTCCTTTGTGCTGTCCAACTTTTGTCTTTGGTGCATTACTCTTCATATTAGTTTTAGAATAAATTTCAGAGAGTTAGAACACAGGTTTGATTCGCCGTTCAATTTGTTTTGGAGTGTTACTACAAATTGGTTAAGATCATTGTATCCTAGGAGATAGACGCCACATAACCGTAAGCACCGTAGCAAGGCGAATCTGTCTTAAGGACAGAGTGTCACACACTCGACTTGGTCTTTCAATTTTCTTCGATAAATAAATTCAATACGTTATTTATTTATTTGTTTGAATTTTGTTTCAGTTTATTTTATTTACACAGAAGATTGTTCCAACAATCTTAAGACAGATTCGAATTATTCTGTTTACAGAATTTTTCGTTTGTTTCCTTTTCTCTTTCTTCTTTTAAGAAAATTATTTTCTGTGGATTTACAAAATAATATTCTAGTTGGAAAAACAAATAGTGATTATATGCTATTTGACAAATAATAGTAATATACTGTCTATTTTCTTTAACAACTAGTAGTAATATACTTGTGTCGTTAACAATTCAGAATATATTTTTGTGAAATTTTTTCAGAAATTAATTTTGGTTTTTGAAAATTATTTTCTAAGTTTTTGTTAATTAAAATTCTGTTTCAGTATTTTAATTATTGAAGTGAAACAGAAATTTAATTTTCTGTGTGAAATTAATTTGGTTAAATAAAATTTTATTTTATTTCCAAATTAATTGAAAAATAAAAGTTACGTTCTAATTTCTTTTATTTTTACAGAATTTAATTCTGTGAATTTGGTTTAATTTTCTGTGTAATGTAAATTCTAATTATAATTTTGTTTTATAATTTAAAATTTATGGCTACTGAAATTGGTTAAACTAATATTCAAACCAGTATTGGTATGGTGATTGTCATCACACTAACCCCTCCTTATGTTGGGACTGTGCCAGTGAATCATGGTAAAAAATCAGGAAAGTTCTTAGGAACTGTTTTTAAAAGATGGCAGAAGAAAATGCAATCTAAGGAGGGGAAACTAAGAAATACAAGTTTAATGGCATGTGTTACATTTGTAACAAAGAGGGACATCGGGTCAAAGATTGTCGTTACAAACGTAAAAGCAAAAGAAGATCAAGTAAGAAGGTTGCTAAAGCCAAAATGACCGAAATGGATAAAATTTCCGATGGTGTAGATGTCATAAATCTTTCTGCAATTGTTTCTGAGGCAAATCTTGTCGGAAATCTTAAAGAATGGTGGATAGACACTGGTGCTACTCGCCATATCTGTGCCGAAAAAAAGATGTTCACATCTTATTCTACAGTGGACAATGGTGAACAACTTTTTATGGGCAACTCCTCAACTTCCAAAGTTGAAGGACAAGGGAAGATTGTTTTGAAGATGACATCTGGAAAAGAACTCACTACGAACAATGTGCTGCATGTACCGGACATTCGCAAGAATCTTGATTTCAGATCTTTGTTGATTAAGAATGGGTTTAGGCTAGTATTTGAGAGTGACAAATTTGTACTTACTAAGAATGGGATGTATGTAGGAAAATGTTACATGTCTGATGACCTTTTCAAAATAAATGTAATGACCGTTGTACCCTCAGTTATTAATAAAAATACATCTTATTCTTACTTGCTTGAGTTTTCAAATTTGTGGCATGGTAGACTAGGACATGTTAATTATGGATCTTTGCATAGATTAATTAAAATAGAATGTTTACCTAAATTTGACATTGATTCAAATCATAAATGTGAAATTTGCATTGAGGCAAAAATTATCTAAAGCTCCTTTTCATTCAATTGAAAGAAGTACGGAACCACTTGAATTAATGCATAGTGACATTTGTGATTTTAAATCAATTCAAACTAGAGGTAGGCAAAAATTTTTTATCACTTTTATAGATAACTATACTAGATATAGTTATGTTTATTTAATTTGAACCAAAGATGAAGCTTTGGAAACTTTCATTCAATATAAGAATGAAGTTGAAAATCAGCTTGGTACGAAAATCAAGAAACTCAGAAGTGATAGAGGTGGTGAATATGAATCACCTTTTGGTGAATTTTGTAAAGAACATGGAATAATTCATCAAACCACCGCTCCTTACTCACCTCAGCAAAATGGAATTACTGAAAGGAAAATAGGATTTTAAAAGAAATGATGAATGCCATGTTAATAAGTTCTGGATTACCTCAGAACTTGTGGGGGGAAGCAATACTTTCTGCAAATTATATTTTTAATAAAGTACCCCGAAAGAAAGTGAATCAAACACCTTATGAATTGTGGCATAGAAGAGTACCATCCTACAAATACTTAAAAGTGTGGGGGTGTTTGGCTAAAGTGCTATTTCTAGTCCTAAAAAGACTAAGAATAGGTCCTAAGACCATTGATTGCATTTTCATTGGTTATGCTAAGAATAGTAGTGCGTATCGGTTTTTGATTCATAAATCAGAACATACCGAAATGCATGTAAATACTATTATTGAGTCTCAAATGCATCTTTCTTTGAACATGTATTTCCAAATAAGACTGGACAAGAGACTAGTAGTAATAAAAGATCTTATGATGCTATTACTAGTCAGGATCAAGAACATGAACTTGATCAAGATCAAGAGCAAGAGCTAGATCAAAATGAAGAAGAGGAACTTAGGCATAGTAAACGTGCTAGAACCTCAAAATCTTTTGGTCCAGATTTTCTAACATATTTGTTAGAAAATGAGCTTTTAACTTTTAAAGAGGCTATGTCCAGTCCTGAGGCTCCTTTATGGAAAGAAGCTATCAATAGTGAAGTTGAATCCATCTTGCAAATTGGCACTTGGGAATTGGTGGATTTGTCACCAGGTTGTAAACCTCTTGGGTACAAGTGGATTTTCAAAAGAAAATTGAAAGCAAATGGATCAATTGACAAATACAAGGCAAGACTTGTGGTCAAAGGTTTTAGACAAAAAGAAAGTCTTGATTATTTTGACACATACTCATCGGTTACTAGAATAACATTCATTAGAATGCTAATTATCATTGCATCTCTATACAATCTAGAAATTCATCAAATGGATGTGAAAACCACTTTCTTAAATGGTGAGTTAGATGAAGAAATTTACATGGAACAACCATAAGGTGTTTCTGTTCCAGGAAAAGAAAAGAAAGTGTGTAAATTGGTTAAATCATTATATGGTTTAAAAACAAGCACCAAAGTAATGGCATGAGAAATTTGACAAGGCAATGATGTCAAATGGATTTAAAATTAATGAGTGTGACAAATGTGTTTATATTAAAAACACAGACAAAGGTTATGTCATTGTATGTCTTTATGTAGATGATATGCTCATCATAGGTAGCAATAATGATATGATTAAAACTACCAAGAAAATGTTAAATAAACATTTTGACATGAAGGGCATGGGCATTGCTGATGTAATTCTTGGTATGAAATTATCAAAACATCAGAAGGATATGCTTTGTCACAATCTCATTACATTGAGAAAATACTTGACAAATTCAGCAAAGATGATGATCATCTTGCTAGAACACCTGTAGATGTTAATTTGTTTTTATCTAAAAATGTACATGAAAGTATTTCTCAATTAGAGTATGCCCAAATTATTGGAAGCTTATGCAGTGAGTAGAACACTGGAAAGCAATTATCAGGGTTCTAAGATATTTCCGATTTACTCGTAACATTGAGCTTAATTATATTAGATATCCAGCAGTACTTGAAGGTTACTGTGATGCAAACTGGATATCGGATACTAAAGACTCAAAATCTACTAGTAGGTATGTTTTTACTCTTGGTGGGGCGACTGTATCTTGAAAATCTTCCAAACAAACTGCATTGCTAGGTCTACTATGGAATCTGAATTCATAGCTTTAGACAAAGCTGGGGAAGAGGCAGAATGGCTTCGCCACTTCCTTGAAGATATTCCAATATGGCCAAAACCGGTGCCTGCTATATGCATACATTGCGATAGTCAATCAGCAATAGGTAGAACGCACAGAGTCATATGTATAACGATAAGTCTAGACACATTCGTCGTCAACATAATACGGTAAGACAATACTCTCTAATGAAATTATTTCTATTGAATATGTGAAGTCTAAAGACAACATAGCGGATCCACTAACCAAAGGGTTAGCAAGAGAGTTAGTTGAGAATTCATTGAGGGGAATGGGACTTAAGTCTATTAAATAAGAGTTACCACAACGGCAACCCAACTAGTTGACTGGAGATCTCAAGATCTAGGTTCAAAGGGACAACCGAGTTATGAATGACTCAGAAGGATCGCTGGGGAGTCCAACTCCTACCCATTTCTATGATGAAATAAGTGATGTTTACAGCGTTTTAGGTTAAGTAAAATTTTAATGATTTTTATATCTAGGTAAACCTAGTGGAGTATGGCAGACTCTTCATAAGAATCACAATAGAGTGTGAACTGGGCCGGTTCTATGAGAATTGTGAAGGGCTACAATTCTCTAGAGCACTTATGAAAGACCAGGTTTGTTTAGGGCCAAAATGAACACAATAAGTGAGAACTAAACTGTGTCTGGGATATATCGTGTGAGTTCTGTTGTCTTGAGTTTACACAAACGGCTGAACAGTTCAAGACATCATGTTTATTGGTTAGCTAGTAAATCCGATAGTGTCTCACAAGGGAAGGTTCAAAGCCAAAGGCTACCTATCCTATGCAAAATAT
>NW_021025869.1:637717-704852 GCF_004153795.1 Camellia sinensis
AAAGAGAGAGATAAATTGAAATATTTTTGCATAAGGATTGGTAGCCGTTTTGGCTTTGACCTCCCCTGTGAGAACTACTATCGGCTTTTATTCCTATCTAACCAGTGAAACATGATGTCTTACTGTCGGCCGTTTGTGTAACCCAAACAAAGAACTGCACACAGATATATTATCCAGCACATGTTTAGTTTCGACTATTGTGTTCATTTTGGCCCTAAACAACCTGCTTTTTAAGTGCTCTATGATAAATTGTAGCCTCCTCACAATTCTCTAGAACGGCCCAGTTCAACACTCTATAGATGATTCTTATATGAGTTTGCTCCATACTCCACTATGGTTTTATGCCTAGATATTAAGAAACATTAAATTTTTACTGTAACCTAAACGCTGTAAATCATCATTATTCATCATAGAAATGGCTAGGAGTTGGACTCCCCAGCGATCCTTCCTGAGTATTCACAAACCGTCGGTTGTCCCCCTCGTTGAGCCTATATCTTGAGATCTCTCACAGTCAAAAGCTAGGGTTTGGTTGCCGTTGTGGTAACTCTTATTTAATAGACTTAAGTCCCATTCCTCTCGATGAATCTTCACTACTCTACTTTGCTACCCTGGTTAGTGATCCGCTATGTGTCTTTAGACTTCACATATTAATGGAAGATATGTCATTAGAGAGTAGTTGTCTTACGGTATTCATTTGATGATGCTGATGTGTCTAGACTTACCGTTATACAATATGATCCGTGCTCTATACTCCCAGCTGGCTCTGCTCCAACAAGAAGACATTTAGATATATGATAAAATTATGTGTTATGATATGTATGATTTTTTGATTTGTTATACAACCAATAATGTCAACTCCAATTTTATTATCATATCATTTTGGGTGAATTTATGAGTTTTAAATATTTCTTTCGAATTCATAAAAAAAAAAATTACAATGTGTAGTTGTTTTCAACAGATAAATATAAAACAAATACTAAGATCATTCTCTCATTTAAAAAAAATACCAAGATAAGTCACTGAACTAATACAGAAACAGAAGAAAATACATACATATACAAATGACTAATTTTATTAATACATAAATTATACTCTCACAACAACTGATCAATTTTATTAATAAGTAAATCATTAAGTAAATTAATAATTTTTAATGATATGAAAAAAGATTTCAGTTAACCATTTTTTTAATAAATAAATTAGTAAGTCAATTAATATTTTTTTTAATGATATGAGAAATATTTTTCAATAAACAATTTTGATAATTTATTATTGCATAGGAGAATAGTATTTTTTTTTTCTTTGTTTCTTTCTTTTCCTTGAATATTGTATTAAATTAAAATTTATCACAAACGATAGTTGTAATTTCTACTATTATATGACCAATTCATATTTTAAATAAATTTTATGGTATATCTGTAATTTGTTAAAAAATAAAAGATTTATGTTTCATAATTAACCAAGAATATTCCAATCTAAATTTCCTGATTTTTTTATTTAAAAAAAAAAACTTAGCATTTATTAACTTCTCCTAACCCCCAAGTCTTACCCTCACAATAACACTTTAATGCATTAAGAACAAGAATAAAAAAAATTCTTTGAAATCCAACACATATGAATTCCTTGAAATGTCCTAACACATATGATTATTATCCCTCATAATAACACTTTAATGCATTAAGAACAAGCATAAAAAAAAATTCTTAAAAAGTTAAACACATATGATTTTTATCAAAATATTAAACTTTAATATAATATAATAATAAAAAAAAGATATTTAATTCCTTGAAAAGTTTAACACATATGATTGTTATCAAAATGTTAAACTTTAATATAATATAAAAAAGGAAAAAAAAAGACATTTAAAAATACCAATTCACATATATAGATAACTAGCCTATCACCCGTGCTATGCACGAGATAATTATAGATATTTATATTTGTTTTAAATTTTTTTCATATATAAATTATGTTTTTTAAGATTTTTTATAAAAATAATTTAACAATCTTATCACAAACATAGTGTATGAGACAAGTCGAAAAGGGTACTGCAGTAACTATACACAGATTGTATCTACAATTATTTGTATGAGGGGATTTTGTGGAAAGTTATGAAACCATAGAACAAAAACAGATTCATCTATTGATAGCTCTCTTTCATATATAACAATTTACACAAGATAGTATCTATATATATAGGTCTAATACAATATTCTAGAATCTCTAACAGTCTAACAGAATTCTAGAGTTAGTTACAACTGCAACACATGGACTGCATAACTACTTTAGTAACGGCTGCTTCTGCTTGGCTTGTGGCTGAAGTGTGGTTTGAGCTGAAGGGGTGTGCATATGTAACTGTGGCTGAATTGATTGTGGCTGAATTGATTCAGTAGGCTCAACAGTCCCCTGCAAGCTGATGGGCGGCTCAAAGACCATGAGCTTGTCCTTGAGATACTGAAATCGGGAAACAGACAAAGGCTTGGTAAACAAATCAGCAAGTTGATCAACAGTAGGGATATATTGAACAACAAATTGTTTAGCCAAAATTTTTTCGCGGACAAAATGACAATCGATGTCAATATGCTTCGAGCGAGAATGAAATACGGGATTAGATGCCAAAGCCATGGCAGGCAGATTATCACACCAAAGCACAGGTGTGGTAGATGAAGAGATACCCATTTCAGTGAGCAACATTGTAAGCCAACTAAGCTCAGCAGCAGTATGTGCTAAAGCACGATACTCTGCCTCAGTGGACGAACGGGATGCAGTGGCCTGTTTCTTGGCAGACCAAGACACCAAATTATTTCCCAAAAACACACAATAACCGGAGATAGACTTTCTATCATGGATATCACCAGCCCAATTAGCATCGGAAAAACCATGAAGATCAAAAGTACTTGGAGTGTAGTGCAACCCATGAGGGAGAGTACCCTGCACAAACCGTAGAATTCTTTTAACAGCAGCAAAGTGACCCACGGTAGGAGCATGCATGTGCTGACATGCTTGATTAACAGCCAAAGAGAGATCAGGTCGAGTAATTGTAAGATATTGTAAGGCGCCAACAAGACTCCTATAAAGAGCAGGGTTATCAAATGGAAGGGAAGCATTTGGAGGAGTGCTGGGCTTGACAAATATAGGAGAGGAACAAGGTTTACAAGCAGAAAGACCGGCTTTCAAAAGGATGTCCTTGGCATATTTTTGCTGAGACAGAAAATACCCTGCAGTGGTAGATTGAACAGATATGCCAAGGAAATAGGAGAGATTCCCTAATTCCTTCATAGAAAAGGCAGTATGCATGTGAGTGATAAGATGTTGAATATGGACCGAATTATCGCCAGTAAGCAAGATATCATCAACATAGATGAGTAAGTAAGTAACAGAGGTAGAAGTTCTTTGAATGAAGAGGGAGGAATCACATTTACTATTGACAAAACCTTGCGAAAGTAAGAAGGTAGAAAATGTGGAATACCAGGCCCGGGGAGCTTGTTTGAGACCATATAAGGCTTTGTGAAGTTTGCAAACATGAGAAGGACAGGAAGAATCTACAAAGCCTGGAGGTTGAAGCATGAATACTTCCTCATCAAGAATGCCATGAAGAAAGGCATTGGAAATATCCAACTGCTTAAGAGGCCAGTTATGATGAAGAGCAAGACAAAGCAAAATGCGAATAGTAGGTTGCTTAGCAACGGGGCTAAAGGTGTCATGAAAATCAAGCCCTTCCTGTTGTAAGTACCCTTTGGCGACTAAACAAGCTTTATATCGGGCAATAGAGCCATCGGAGTTTCTTTTCACCTTGAAGACCCATTTACACCCAATAGCATGTTAGTAGGTGGAAGAGACACTAAGGACCAAGTGCGTTGTTTTTGTAATGCATGAACAAAAACAGATTCATCTATTGATAGCTCTCTTTCATATATAACAATTTACACAAGATAGTATCTATATATATAGGTCTAATACAATATTCTAGAATCTCTAACAGTCTAACAGAATTCTAGAGTTAGTTACAACTGCAACACATGGACTGCATAACTACTTTAGTAACGGCTGCTTCTGCTTGGCTTGTGGCTGAAGTGTGGTTTGAGCTGAAGGGGTGTGCATATGTAACTGTGGCTGAATTGATTGTGGCTGAATTGATTCAGTAGGCTCAACAGATTTTAAATGCTGATCAGGAAATTTTGACCAAATCAATAAATGCAGGCATGTGGAAAGACATGTGGATTGAAAAAAAGTTAATAAATGCTAATCAGGGAATTTTGACCAAATCAATAACTGCTGAGTTTTTTTTTTTTTTTTAAATAAAAAATTTAGAAAATTCAGATTGGGATATTGAAACTCCCACAGGACTTGGGGGTTAAAAACCCCATTTTGCTTAATATATAGTATAACTTGTAAACACAATCCGTGCATAGCACGGGTGATATACTAGTCTATACTATATATTAAGCAAAAGGGGGTTTTTAACCCCAAGCCTTGTGAGAGCTCCAATCTTCCAATCTAAATTTCTTGATTTTTTGATTGAAAAAAAAAAAAAAACCTTAACATTTATTAACTTTTCCCAACCCCCAAGTCTTACCCTCATAATAACACTTTAATGCATTAAGAACAAGCATAAAAAAAAACTCTTTGAAATCCAACACATATGAATTCTTTGAAAAGTCCAAACACATATGATTATTATCGCTCATAATAACACTTTAATACATTAAGAACAAGTATAAAAAAAAATTCTTAAAAAGTCCAACACATATGATTATTATCAAAATATTAAACTTTAATATAATATAATAAAAAAAATATTTAATTCCTTGAAAAGTCTAATACATATGATTATTATCAAAATATTAAACTTTAATATAATATAAAAAAGAAAAAAAAAAGAAGACATTTAGATATATGATAGAATTATGTGTTATGATATGTATGATTTTTTGATTTGTTATTCAACCAATAATGTCGACTCTAATTTTATTATCATATCATTTTTGGTGAATTTATGAGTTTTAAATATTTCTTCCGAATTCATAAAAAAAAAAAAAATTACAATGTGTAGTTGTTTTCAACAGATAAATATAAAACAAATACTAAGATCTATACTATATATTAAGCAAAAAGGAGTTTTAAACCCCAAGTCTTGTGGGAGCTCCAATCTCCCAATCTAAATTTTCTGATTTTTTGATTTAAAAAAAAAAAACCTTAGCATTTATTAATTTCTCCTAACCCCCAAGTCTTACCATCATAATAACACTTTAATGCATTAAGAACAAGCATAAAAAATATTTTTTGAAATCCAACACATGAATTCCTTGAAAAGTCCCAACACATATGATTATTATCCCTCATAATAACATTTTAATGCATTAAGAAGAAGTATAAAAAAAATTCTTGAAAAGTCCAACACATGATTATTATCAAAATATTAAACTTTAATATAATATAATTAAAAAAAGGACATTTAATTCCTTGAAAAGTCTAACACATATGATTATTATCAAAATATTAAACTTTAATATAATATAAAAAAGGAAAAAAAAAAAGGCATTTAAAAAAAAAAAGACATTTAAAAATCACAATTCACATATATAGATAATTGTAAACACAATCTGTGCGTAACACGTGTGATATGCTAATACTATATATTAAGCAAAAGGGGGTTTTTAACCCCAAGGCCTATGGGAGCTCCAATATCACAATCTGAATTTTCTAAATTTCTTATTAAAAAAAAAAACTCTGTAATTATTGATTTGGTCAAAATCTCCTTATTAGCATTTATTAATTTTTTTCAATCCACATGTCTTTCCACATGCCTACATTTATTGATTTGGTCAAAATTTTCTGATCAGCATTTAAAATCCCCTCATACAAATAATTATAGATACAATCCGTGTATAGTTACTGCAGTACCCTTTTAACTTTTCCTATACACTATGGTTAGTGATAAGATTGTTAAATTATTTTTATAAAAAATCTTAAAAAACGTAATTTATATATTAAAAAAATCTAAAACAAATATAAATATTTATAATTATCCCGTGCATAGCACGGGTGATAGGATAGTAATATATTAAAGAAAAGGGGGTTTCTAAACCCCAAGCCTTGTGGGAGCTCCAATATCTCAATCTTAATTTTCTAAATTTTTGATTTAAAAAAAAAACCTCAGCATTTATTGATTTGGTCAAAATTCTCTGATCAACATTTATTAACTTTTTCCAATCCACATGCCTGCATTTATTAATTTGGTCAAAATTCCTGATTAGTATTTAAAATCCCCTCATACAAATAATTATAGATACAGCCCGTGCATAGTTACTGCAGTAGCCTTTTTAATTTCTCCTGTACACTATGGTTAGTAATAAGATTGTTAAATTATTTTTATAAAAAATCTTAAAAAACATAATTTATATATTAAAAAAAATTTAAAACAAATATAAATATTTACAATTATTCTGTGCATAACACGGGTGATAGGTTAGTTTTAGCGGAACAAAAGGGGTGTTAATCTTTGGAATTCACCAAAAAAAAAAAAAAAAAATTCCACCATTTTAGAGTTAGTTTATCTCTCTTATACATCAACCAATCAAGGATATATCTTTCAAACTTTTCAACTGGCAGGGGATATGTAAAGTTTCGCACACACGTACACACACATAATACATACACATTTGATTCGATTGAGTAACCCAAAATCAGATGCTAGAAGAGTTGGTGTATCTTTCCTTTTACAAGTAATACTTTTGAGATTTTATCTCTTTACTTGCGTTTTACATTCTAGATGATTTCCAAGTGTTCAAACTTTATTCTATTGCTTCTAATTATGATGATTAACTTTTCTATATACTCTGGCTGTGAGACTTTACAATCTGTTCTTGAAACATTTGTTTCTGTTTTTTTTTTTTTTTTTTTTTTTTTTTCCTTCCTTTTTTTTTTTTTTTTTTTTGGGATTGTTTGATAACATATAGTATTTTTTTTGTTGGGGGTTTGTGGGTGTAGATGGAAGGAAAAAAATGGGAGGAATTGAATATGGATTGGTTGGTGAATGTGCTTGGGAGAGTTGGAATTGAATCACTGCTTTTAGACATTCCCTCTGTGTGCAAGGCATGGTTCAAAGCCACACTCAGTTCTCTTTGCTGGCGACGACTTAATTTTTCTCAAGTCTCAACTGCACGATTAATGTATAAATATGAAATAAAGTTTTGCTCCATCTCTATGATGAAGTTTGTCGTCAATCGTAGTGATAGATGTGCCACATATCTGTCACTTCCCAACCGTAGTCTTACAGATGAAGCATTAACTTATGTTGCAGATGGGTAAGTTCTATGAATTACATTAATGGTGATGATAAAATCTAAGCAAGCTTGTTTTATCATAAAGTGGATGAATTAATTAATTTATAACTTTTTGTTAGGTGTCCTAATTTGAGGACTTTTGTGCTGCCTTATGGTCTACCTTATGAACATGTGTTGAAGATCCCAAACCTTATTAACAAGTGGAAAAGTTTAGAGTACCTAACACTTGGTGCAAGCTGCTTTCAGTTGCAAGGTATCATTTACCAAATCAGCATTCACTGCAACAACTTTGTTGGATTGGGTGTTCCAAGTGCCTATATAGGGAAATCTGATGCTTCAGCTATTGCCAGCTTGCTCCCCAACATAAAGGAATTGGATCTAAGATGTGCAAATATTGAAAAGGAGTACCTAGTGATGATATTGAAGGGCTGTAAAGAACTTGAGTATGTTGATGTTAGTTATTGTGAAGGCTTTGATGAGGGTGACATTGATATATTAAAGCTTGCTTCTCATATCCACACTTTCAAGCCTGAGGGTTCGATGATGTTTTACTCTGATTATGATGAGTGGGATGACAACGACGACTTTGATCTTGATGAAATGTACTATTGTGGTTACAGGTCTTGCTAAGTGTTTAATGTCTTCGCTTGAATTTTTGTTCTTAAAAAAATCATTTTTTTTTTTGTTTTTATTGTCAGTTTAATTGCAGCATTATAGTGTGTACTTTTTTGAGAGGCCTCAGTTCAGTTCAGTCTTTCCTTCAAGCAATTTTCTTTTACTTTTGCTCTTTGGTTTAAGAAAGTAACCTAACGATGAAAAACTGTGAATGTTGCTACATACATCTAAATACTGAAGTTTGGTAATACAATAGCCACTGTTTTTTCTAGAAAAAAAAATGTTAGATTTGGCTTGTATTACCATAAAAATAGTAAAAATTTATTATAAAAGTGATACTACGTCGTTCTTAACAAAGTTTTTGATGAAATTTTTACACTTTTTATACATATCTATGTTAATAACCTGCACGGACTCTCATTATCTAAGTATAGGAGAGAAAAGATAAGCACAAATTCAAAAAGGCTAAATTATGTAAAATATAATAAGGGATAAATTATGATTTTTCACTTGAATTTTCATTTGAATTTAGTTTAGTACTTTTTATAATTTTTACAGGATCATTGCATTGTACATTTTACAAATACTAATAAAATTTATTACTAACAACAATTTCTTTTTTAAAAAATTGGGTGATGTCTTTCGACCTAAACAATTTATGACAATATTTCAACTCCATAATCTCTTTTTCTATCTTCATAGATATTATTTTATTCTTTAAAATTTTTTAGGACACTTATTAACAAAATCCAATCAATAATTGTAATAATGCCATTACTATGTTGTTTTGTATATGTAATATATTTTTTCTTTACTATTATTCAATTCTATTATAAAAATAAAAACAAAATAATAAAAAAATAAATCGAGACATTAATTAAAAAAAGAAAAATGATTCATCTCTTAATTTGATGCACTCAATTCCACTCCCAATACTGTAGAATTAGGGAGAATAAATATGAGAAGGAAAGGAGTAAGACCGTTTCAAATGAGAGTGAATCGCGTCATTAGAATTAAAATCGAGGAGTTTCAATTAAGGGATTTAACACGTCTCATCAAAAAATACATTAAGCCTTCGTTTAGTGTGTCGGTTGGTTTTTTGATTTTTTAACTTTTTAGTTATTTTAGCTCGGGGCTAAAAAGCCTCGTTTGGGATGAATTTTTTGACTTTTTTGATTTTTGTGAGAGAAAAAATGAAATGATTATGATTTGAATGTGACATTTTGTTTTAATGACTTTTTAGTCTATTTTGTGTCTAAAATAGCCAAAAATAGTCCGTGCCAAACATTGCCTAAATATTAATGTAACAATTAGGGGTGTTGACAAAAGGCTTTTTTGACTTTTTGAATTAAAATAGCACCAAAAGATAAAATATGTTAAAATAGCTAATAAGATAAAATATCACATCAAATTCATAATCATTTTAATCACTACAAGAAAAAACACTTTTGGCGACTAAATTTTTAGTCGCCAAAAGTCTTCTTTTAGTCGCCAAATGTAGAATTTTCACTTTTCCCGACTAAATATTTTAGTCGCCGTTGTGGTCGCCAATACATGGTCGGCAATACCTTTGGCGACTAAAGATTAGTTAGTCGGCAATATACAGGTCTTCAGCGACTAAAGTTTTAGTCGCCAATAGTCGATTCCATTTGTGAAATTAGACATTTAGCGACTAAAGTTTTAGTCGCCAATAGTGTTTTTTTTTTATTATTATTTATACAATTGGCGACTAAAGTTTTCGTATTGTAAAATTATCATCTTAAGAACTCTTGGTAAGCAGAATTACATAGTAGAAAGGACCCAAAAAAATTGACAATCTAGTAAAGGCACCAAGCCTGAACATATCAAAGAAGAAACAATCAACAAAAGCTAGTCAGGAGGACACAACAAAAATGTTTAAATACCAAATTTAGAAGCATTGGTGTTCATTCTTGTTACAGCATCCAACCTTCATTACAATCAGAAAAAGAATAATGAAAAAGAAACATACACTATCTGAGCAGCAGCAAGAGCCCTCACAGCATCAGAAGTGCCCATTTGAAATACTACCCGATTTCTTTCTTCATGGCAGGTCCTGAAAACAACATTCTCAGTTCCCTTCTCCACAATATCAGTAGTCCCAATCACCTCTGATAAGTAACAAATGAGATGAGTTCCAAAAATTTAAGCAGAAGAGCAGTACCATATTCTTATATTCCCCCAAATAATATAAACTACTACACAAATGCGGACATACACTTCTTATGGATTGATGCTCATTATAAAGATGCAATATTTTATAAAGATTCAAAAACAGATTCAAATATTAGCATTAAATTAGGAAAAAACAGCCACAAAGTTTGTGAAAATTATTTTTTTTTTGTAGCCAAAAACCTGCACATTCAGCGACTAACCTGTTTTTTAGTCGCTAAAACCAGCACCTTTGGCTACTAAATTGTTTTAGTCGGCAAAAACCATCACTTTTGGCGACGAAAATTGTGTTAGTCGCTGAAACCCATATAATAGGCGACCAAACTGATTTTTAGTCGCCAATACATATACATTTGGCTACTAAATGGTTTTAGTCGCCAAAAGGCTTCATTTTCGGCGACTAAAATGGATTTAGTCGCCATTTGTGCAACTTTCAGCGACGAAATTCATTTTTTTAGTCGCCATTGGTGCTTTTTGTTGTAGTGAATTTTTTTTTCTTACAAACATCACATTCAATTATAAAAAAAATACATCTCTCTTATCAAATACAATTATTTTAGCCTACTAAAATAATTAAAAATTAAAATAACCTACTAAAAGTATTAATTATTTATATTAAGTAATTGAAAATATATGAAAGACATAATAAATAGTGATTGATGAGGATGTATTATCCCATGGTACTCTGTGATTATTATATAATTTTTCCTTCTCTACATAACTGGGAATTAGGTTAAAGCCATTTTTTTTGAATTTTTTTTTAACTTTTTTTTAAAAAAAAAAACATAAAAAAATAACTTTTAACAAACTTACTAAACAACTATGTTTTTTTTTTGATCAGTACTAAACAATTATGTTTGATAATCCGAATTTTAACCAACTTACTTGGCCTCGTGTACGTACCCATCCAGATCATAATGTTGTAACTTGTACACAACTTTCCATTTATGTGAAATCATAATTGTGCACAACTTCCATTATTCTCAGGTCACGTGAATGCTTTTTGAAATGGAAGATTTTTTATTGATAAATTTTATTTAGAGGTATTCTAACCTAATAAGTTTATCAAAAAAAATTATAATTTAATTAGTCCTATATATTTGTACTTTTATTTCATGAGATCAGTTTTCTTGATTTATATTTGTTGGATTATTAAATCATTATGTCTATTGTTGATGCGTATTATATAGAAAAATGATATATACATTTCTCTTTTTTGTTGCTACCTCTATTTTGGTAGTTACCATTATTCACTTTTTTTTTTTTTTTTATTAGTTTCATTAACATTTGTGGTGTTGTTTCATTGTGCTAGGGTTTCGAAACTTTCTATTTGAGAGGGTTTAGAAACTATAGTTTACATATAATGGTGAAATAATATTATGTTCCTCCATTGTTGCGGGGAAGTTTTGTGTTCCACCATTGTTACTTTGTCTTCGAAGTTCTGTTCATCCATTATTACTCTATGTTCGAAACTCTATATTTCTCCATTGTTGTAAGTCAAAACTCTGTTTATGCCTAGTCAATTTTGTTATAAACATATCCTTCAAATGTGGGTTTGGTTTGATTTAGATTGGTGGAATGGTGAACTTGTATATGTTGTTAATTTTTTTTTATCAGCAAAGAAAATCTTTATTGAATACTAAACCATACAATACATATGGGAATGCATCGATAAGGATGAGAAAGAAAAAAAAAGGTAAAAAGGAAAACAAAACATAGTGTTGGTGAGAAACCAAACTAGCAGACAGGGCTACAAACAAAACAGCAGATCAGAAGCCTCCATACAGATCAGTAGCCTCCATAACCAGCATAGCACTAACAGCAGATCAGTAACCTCCAAGTAAATCAGCAGCCTCCACAAACTACAACCAAAGCTGGAACAAAATCTGACCAAGACAACCTAGCAGACAGATCAAAACAGGGCAAAGGCAATACAAAACTCTGTAACTGGAGCCAAAAATTCCCTTAAACCAGGCCTCCTCCACTGCTTCACACAGATATGCATAGCAGGTGAACACAAGAACACAGACAGAAACTCTCAGGAAGTGCAGCTTTATGCAGCCCAGGATAACCAAAGGACTAAGGCTTATGAAGTGCAACTTTATGCACCCAAGAAAAGCTGATGGTCTTTGGAACACAACTGATGCCGCCCTAATCAAAATCCCAGCAGTTAAACCGCATGTCATATACTTCTGATTATTATCGATTTCATAGTCAAAGTAGTGAATCAGATACTTCTCACCCATCCACCCTCTCTCTTCTGCCATCCGATTTTCATCCCTTATAAACATTTCCAAGGGAGCATCAAATACCAAATAGCATAGTAGACAAATTGACCATGGGTGTGCAGCCACAAAGCAATAGCAGACCTGTAGGCATAACCATTCAGCCTTCCTAAAAAACTCCCCTGTGAGAGCTATCCTAATTTACAGCAGCATAATTTCAAGTTTAGAAATTCAACCCATAGAGCTATCCTAATTTGCAGCAGCTCCACCATCTCTATTCACCAGCACCAAACCAATTGCAGCCCAACTGATATACTAGAAACATCAGCAGTAACAGAACAAACCAAAGCTGACCAGGAGCATCCTAGCAAAGCAGACAAAAACATATCAGCAGAGCAGACCAAAACATATCAGCATTCTACCACCATATTCAGACTGAGGCATGATTCCTATAGCCCAAACACGTTCTCACCTGATTAAGATTGTGAATAAGATCATAGACAGAGTAGTCCAAGGTAAAAGCTGACGTGACCCACACTGCAATTCTGACCTTAATGTTTTCACATAAAGCATCAAAAGAGGGCTGCACCCCATTGAACACACAATCATTCCTTTGTTTCCAGATTGACCATAAAATAGCCAAAGGAACTACACTCCATATCCTCTTTACCATCTTAGTATGCCTACACCCAGCCCACCAATCCAGTAGGTCCTGAACTGAACTTGATAAAACCCATTGCAACCCCCACCAATTAACAAAGTAAGACCAAATCAGCCAAACAAAAGGACAATCGAGTAATACATGAATAAAAGTTTCCTCATTCTCTTTACAAAAAATATAACAAACATCCACATTGTCGTTAAGTATACCAATCCTTCTCAAGAAACTAGCAGTCTTAATTCTACCCCTCCAAGCCAACCAACCGAAAAATTGAACTCTTGGTGGTGCAGCATTCTTCCACAGTGAACTTGAGGCCATGCAAGGAGGACCAAAACCTAGTTCAAACCAATGATAGGCAGCAGAAACACTGAAAACACCAGATGGAGTAGCATTCCATTTCAAACAGTCCGGAACATTGGCTTTGAGCAGAGAGAAGCTGCTGAGATAGACTGACAGTCTCCTCAGTTCCTCTTCTTCCCAAGCAAAGAGGGATCTTCTAAAATTAAAAACCCAATTCCCAAAAGCATCTCTATTGGAATGGTACAGAGACACAGACCCAACTTTGGCATTTGATAGTGAGTAGAGTCTCGAAAACTCATCGCTGAGGAAAAACCCACCTGACCAACGATGAGTCCAAAATCTAGCTCTTTGACCAACACCAATCAAAACAACTGCATTGCTACTAAAGAAGTGAAGAAGCTCTGGCCTAGAGGCTACAATGTTGACAATATCACCCCAGATTTTAGACATCTTGCCAACCCTATCTGTTGAAGGGAACCAGCCCCTACCTTGCTTAATGTACTTCCCACAAATCACCTCATTCCAGAAGGAGTTTTCTTCAGCACCAAACCTCCACCACCACTTTAGTAAAAGACAAATATTCATAACTTTTACTCTACTAACACCTAGCCCTCCAATACTTTTACTTTTGGAGACATCCTCCCTTTTACCAAATGTACTTTCTTTCTTAAATCGGAACCACCCCATAAGAAAGCAGATTGTATTCTATCAATCTCTTTTGCAACCACCTCGGGCATTTTGAAGAGAGCGAGATAAAAAAATAGGCAAGCTAGCAAGGACAGATTTGATCAAGGTCAATCTCCCAGGGAAGGATAAAAATCTTCTCTTCCAGGAAACAAGACGAAGCTTGCACTTATCAATCACAGGTTGCCAGGTTCTTCTCCTACTTGGGCTAGCACCAAATGGCAAACCCAAATACTTAAGAGGCAAGATTTGATGATAACAATTCAGACTTGTAGCGAACTCTTGGCCCAACTCAATAGGAATTCCCACCACACAGACCACGCTCTTATTGTAGTTAATCCTAAGGCCTGATACAATTTCAAAGCACCTTAGGATTCTTTTAATATTGGCTACCTCCCCTCATTTAGCTTCGCAAAACAAAATAGTATCATCTGCAAATTGTAAATGGGTGAGCCTAAGACCACTTGAGCCTACAGAGGCCCCTCTGAGTAGTCCCAAATGCTTGGCTGTTTCCAGCAAAATGTTGAGGGTTTCAACCACAATAATAAACAGAAATGGTGATAGTGGATCACCTTGCCTTAGCCTCCTCTGTGGACAAAATTTTGGGGTTGGAGATCCATTAACCAAAACTAAAATTCTTGCAGTTGCTATACATTCCTTCATCCAACTTACCCATTTACTCCCAAAACAAAAGTTTGACAGCATAGAAAACAAAAATTTCCAATTAATTGAGTCAAAGGCTTTTTCAAAATCGAGTTTAAGCACAATACCACTCTCGCCAGCCTTCTTCCAGCCATCTACTATCTCATTTGCAATAAGGATACCGTCGAAGATATATCTACCCTTGATGAAAGCTGATTGAGTTTCATTTATGATACTTGGCAACACCTGGGACAACCTGTTAGATAGAACCTTGGCCAATATTTTGTACAATGAACCTACTAAACTGATAGGCCTATATTCACTTAGGCTAGTTGGGTTCTTAACTTTTGGAATTAAAGCTACGAAAGAGCTATTTAAACCTCGAACCAACTTAGCGTTAAGGTGAAAATCCCTCATAAAGTGCAAAACATCCTCCTTAACTATACTCTAACATTTCTGGAAAAAGCCCAAGTTAAAACCATCTGGCCCAGGAGCCTTGTTACCCCCACAAGATTTGATGGCATTTCTAATTTCCACCTCTGTGAACTCTGCCTCTAAAAGGCCAGAATCATTGGCATCCCCAATTGACTTAAAAGGGCCATTAAGGGAAGGTCTCATCTTCCAAGGCTCGGCAAAAAGATTACCGAAATGATTCAACACCTCTGATTTAACACCTATGGGATCGTCAATATTAATTCCATTAACTATGGAAGTTCGGCCATAAAGAAAACCATCCCACTTGGTTTAAGCAGTGGGGGGGGGTGTAAAAGGATAAGCATTATCCTTAGGAGTATGAATCCTAGGAGGACTCTGCATGGAGGAATAGAAATCCTACTAGGATTGTGCCATTCGAAACTTATAAAAAGCTCACAAACATCACCTTGGAGGAGGTAACATAATTTTGCTTTCTGAGAACATAGAGCTTTGTCTATTTGTCAAGTTTTCTGACTTAGGCATCGGAGAGGTTTCCGGCACACACCCGCCGGCTAGTTCACGTTTGTGTTTTTAGGTGATAAAGCGACGTCGTACGGAGGAGCGTGGACTTGGTCAGCAGGATTATACGAGAAGGTGTATTTCTTTCCCGTACAAGGAGCATCCTAGCAAAGCAGACAAAAACATATCAGCAGAGCAGACCAAAACATATCAGCATTCTACCACCATATTCAGACTGAGGCATGATTCCTATAGCCCAAACACGTTCTCACCTGATTAAGATTGTGAATAAGATCATAGACAGAGTAGTCCAAGGTAAAAGCTGACGTGACCCACACTGCAATTCTGACCTTAATGTTTTCACATAAAGCATCAAAAGAGGGCTGCACCCCATTGAACACACAATCATTCCTTTGTTTCCAGATTGACCATAAAATAGCCAAAGGGACTGCACTCCATATCTTCTTTACCATCTTAGTGTGCCTACACCCAGCCCACCAATCCAGCAGGTCCTGATCTGAACCTGGTAAAACCCATTGTAGCCTCCACCAATTAACAAAGTAAGACCAGATCAGCCAAACAAAAGGACATTGGAGTAGAACATGAAAAGAAGTTTCCTCTATCTCTTTACAAAAAATACAACAAACATCCACATTGCCATTAAGTATACCAATCCTTCTCAAGAAACTAGTAGTCTTAATTCTACCCCTCCAAGCCAACCAACCGAAAAATTGAACTCTTGGTGGTGCAGCATTCTTCCACAGTGAACTTGAGGCCATGCAAGGAGGACCAAAACCTAGTTCAAACCAATGATAGGCAGCAGAAACACTGAAAACACCAGATGGAGTAGCATTCCATTTCAAACAGTCCGGAACATTGGCTTTGAGCAGAGAGAAGCTGCTGAGATAGACTGACAGTCTCCTCAGTTCCTCTTCTTCCCAAGCAAAGAGGGATCTTCTAAAATTAAAAACCCAATTCCCAAAAGCATCTCTATTGGAATGGTACAGAGATACCGACCCATCTTTGGCATTTGATAGTGAGTAGAGTCTCGAAAACTCATCGCTGAGGAAAAACCCACCTGACCAACGATGAGTCCAAAATCTAGCTCTTTGACCAACACCAATCAAAACAACTGCATTGCTACTAAAGAAGTGAAGAAGCTCTGGCCTAGAGGCTACAATGTTGACAATATCACCCCAGATTTTAGACATCTTGCCAACCCTATCTGTTGAAGGGAACCAGCCCCTACCTTGCTTAATGTACTTCCCACAAATCACCTCCTTCCAGAAGGAGTTTTCTTCAGCACCAAACCTCCACCACCGCTTTAGTAAAAGACAAATATTCATAACTTTTACTCTACTAACACCTAGCCCTCCAATACTTTTACTTTTGGAAACATCCTCCCTTTTACCAAATGTACTTTCCTTCTTAAATCAGAACCACCCCATAAGAAAGCAGATTGTATTCTATCAATCTCTTTTGCAACCACCTCGGGCATTTTGAAGAGAGGGAGATAAAAAAATAGGCAAGCTAGCAAGGACAGATTTGATCAAGGTCAATCTCCCAGGGAAGGATAAAAATCTTCTCTTCCAGGAAACAAGACAAAGCTTGCACTTATCAATCACAGGTTGCCAGGTTCTTCTCCTACTTGGGCTAGCACCTAATGGCAGACCCAAATACTTAAGAGGCAAGATTTGATGATAACAATTCAGACTTGTAGCGAACTCTTGGCCCAACTCAACAGGAATTCCCACCATACAGACCACGCTCTTATTGTAGTTAATCCTAAGGCCTGATACAATTTCAAAGCACCTTAGGATTCTTTTAATATTGGCTACCTCCCCTCGTTTAGCTTCACAAAACAAAATAGTATCATCTGCAAATTGTAAATGGGTGAGCCTAAGACCACTTGAGCCTACAGAGGCCCCTCTGAGTAGTCCCAAATGCTTGGCTGTTTCCAGCAAAATGTTGAGGGTTTCAACCACAATAATAAACAGAAATGGTGATAGTGGATCACCTTGCCTTAGCCTCCTCTGTGGACAAAATTTTGGGGTTGGAGATCCATTAACCAAAACTAAAATTCTTGCAGTTGCTATACATTCCTTCATCCAACTTACCCATTTACTCCCAAAACAAAAGTTTGACAGCATAGAAAACAAAAATTTCCAATTAATTGAGTCAAAGGCTTTTTCAAAATCGAGTTTAAGCACAATACCACTCTCGCCAGCCTTCTTCCAGCCATCTACTATCTCATTTGCAATAAGGATACCGTCGAAGATATATCTACCCTTGATGAAAGCTGATTGAGTTTCATTTATGATACTTGGCAACACCTGGGACAACCTGTTAGATAGAACCTTGGCCAATATTTTGTACAATGAACCTACTAAACTGATAGGCCTATATTCACTTAGGCAAGTTGGGTTCTCAACTTTAGGAATTAAAGCAATGAAAGAGCTGTTTAAACCATGGACCAACTTAGCATTAAGGTGAACATCCCTCATAAAGTGCAAGACATCCTCCTTAACTATACTCAAACATTTCTGAAAAAAGCCCAAATTAAAACCATCTAGCCCAGGAGCCTTGTTACCCCCACAGGATTTGATGGCATTACTGATTTCCACCTCTGTGAACTCAGCCTCTAAAAGGCTGAAAACATTGGCATCCCTAATTGACTTAAAAGGGCCATTAATGGAAGGTCTTTTCTTCCAAGGCTCAGCAAAAAGATTTCTAAAATGATTCAACACCTCTAATTTAACACCTGTGGGATCTTCAATATTAATTCCATTCACTAGAATTGAGCATAAGGCATTCCTATTGCGCCTGCAACTTGCCACAGAATGGAAAAAAGAGGTGTTTCTGTCGCCCGATGTTGCCCTGTTGAGTCTAGATTTTTGGAGCCACAACCTCTCTAACATTTTGTTCATCTTCCAAGCATCGCCATGCAATACTCTTCTCCTAGCCAGTTCATCTACAGATAATGGCCTATCTTCAACAACTAGATCAAGAACATGAGCTTCCTCTTCTGTGGCTTTTAACTTGTTCTCCACATTTCCAAACACCTTAATGTTCCACTTCTTAAGGGCAAATTTCAAGCATTTAAATTTAACTAAACATTTAAAACCAGCCCAACCCAACACTTGTAATTCAGCCCAAGTTTTCTCAACAAATGACAAGAACTGAGAATGCACAGACCATGCATTAAGGTACCTAAAGGGTCTAGGGCCCCAATCTCTCTCATCTTCCATTAGGAGGATGGGACAATGGTCAGAGAACAATCTTGGTAATTCCCATAACTTGAAATTAAAAGACTGCAGCCATTCTGGGTTTAGTAAAAATCTATCTAACCTGCTCCATCTTTCATTCTTATGTGAGTTACACCATGTGAACTTCCTTCCACACATTGATAGATCAGACACCTTTAACTGCTCAATCATTTCATTAAACTCTCTCATCCCTTTATCCCTCCTAGAGCATCCTTTTCTTTCAGAGATGCATCTAATTTCATTAAAGTCACCCCCCAAACACCATGGAAATAAGAACTGTGATTTGAACTTCACTAGAATATCCCACAACTCTTTCCTTCTGTCAGAATCATTTGGCCGTAGACATTCACCACTACACAGTTAAAGTTAAAAAAGATCGTACCCATGAGAAGAAGAAAATTACGATTGCAACAGCAACAATTGAGTTGAAAGACCTCAGGATTCCCGATGCAGAGTAACCCCCTAGCTGCACTCTCTGAGTCAACTGACATGAATTCCACTTTTTCTCTAGCCCAAATAGAGTTCACAAATTCTGCATTGATTCCCTGCTTTTTAGTCTCTTGCAGCAACACCATATCTATATTCCTTACCTTAAGAACCTTCATGATCTTCCTTCTTTTTTCAGGCCTTCCTAGCCCCCTAATATTCCAAGATAACAACTTCATTAATAAAAATTAGCCCTCCTAAGCCTCCTGGAATAGTCATTCAGTAGACTACTCCCTTCCCATTTTTTTGAACCATTTCCATGTCCTTTGTTTACAATTCAACAAGTTTACTTACAACCTCATCCTCTTTATCTTCAAAATTCAGCCCAAGAGCTTTCCCCATTTGTAGAGTTGCTTCAACCTCATTGAGTAGCATCCTACCACGATCTGATGCACTTGCCATAGAGAGAGATATTGTTGCAGCAGCGAATCTAAAAATAGCTCTTTTCCTGAGATTGATAGATGGCCCTAGAATGTTGTGGCCAAGATCAAGACCACCTTTCTTGTTCCAAGCTTTTCTTCTCACACCTTTACTCTTCTTTCTCGTGCAGGCCTTCCTTGTCTGGGCTGCTGAAGTTGAGCTTTCCTCAAACTTGCCAAGAATGACTCCACTGTCTTCTCCTATTTGGACCTGGTCATGATCTAAAGCCCCACCAACATCTAGAATAATTTTCTTAGGAATAATTGGGTTGTCTGGGCTGCTAGGACCACTAAATTTTCGGGCCAAACTAACAGAGTTCCCTCCACTGTAAGCCTTACTCAGCACAACTTCTAAATTTAAACCTGGCCCAAGACCTGCAGAACCACTCACGCTTCAAATGAAGCCTGGCATGAATAATTCGCCTTCCACAATACGTTTTCCATCACTCATACCATGCATAGAGCCCACTATTTTTCTGAAACACTGACATCCCGTGCGTCTCCAGCATTTGGCACTGCCATGATGGTGTTTGTTTCTTCCACCATAGAAGAACTCTGCTAACTATTCACACTCTACCGACTGACATTCGCCGTCACTACCTCATTTGCAGCCAAGTTGACAACTTTCCGACCCCCTACCACATCGCCACGCTGGACAGCCTGCAAGCTAACCATTCATGTGCTAAGGTTGTCTTCTTCCTTGTTTGAACTCAGGACATCTTCTTTCTTGTGTGAACTCAGATAAACCCTATCCCTTTCCTGGGAATGGCAATTGCACTGCGACATAACAACCTTAGAAATAATAATCTACTCCTCGCAAATCTTCACTGGGTATAAAATACCTTTGCAGTCCAGATCAACAGTGCAATTGATGGACTCCATACAAGATGTTGCTATCTTAATCTTACCACATTGAAGGTTCTTGAGGTGCAATGTATCATCATCTATTTCGACAACCTTACCCCAAAACCTCCTTATGCGACTGAAGGTGTTGAAACTCCACAAATTTGGGGGAACCCCGTAGCAGCTGAGCCACACAAGCCTTTCTTGGTCAATCACCATGCCTTGTTTCCATTCTTTAACCAAGTCACTCCACTCCTTAATCCACCCATCCAAATGTTTGGGGTTCTCTTTCATCAATGGCACAGAATTGAAAGAGAGTATGACATCTCTACCACCACATAGAGAAAACTTGGTAACCCCTAAGCCCCTGTTCTGCAGTTCCTTCTTAAATTCGGCTGCAGAGCAGGTAGATTTTAGCCTAATAATGACACTCTCATATAACCAACCATTTCCTTCTTCAGTTGCCATAATGGTAATAGTTGGTTTGGATGAGGATCTCCCTTCTTTGACAACCTGAGCATACGATTTGTTTGCATTTTGCATCACAGAGGCAGCTATGGACTTACTACCATAGATCGGGTGAACTGACCTCTGCTTCCCAACGACCTCCTTACCAAATTCTGCTAGCTTGACTTTGAGAGTTTTATCATCACACCACAGCCCATCTATTTTTTGAACTGCCATGTTTACCACTACTGGGCAATCGTATCTGACAAAACCGAATCTGGTGCGAGTCGTTTTCCTTCTCTTGAAAGGGATAAAAACATCTCTCACAACTCCAAAGTTAGAAAATAAGGAGTGCAGTCTTCTTGGATCCATCGAATCTGGAATGTCATCCACAAAAATGGTGTGGATGACTGCCCACACTTGCGTGCTCCATGATCCTGGCCTTCCATGTCTTCTAACCACCGGCCTCCAACCTCCAAACTCTCTCTCTCTAGAACCCATATCCCCCTCCTTGCAAAAACAGTTCGATAAATGGAGATGAAGGTGTAGGTGATTTTTTTTTTTTTAGAGTGATTGAGCTTTTTTTTTTTTTAGATTTCTAATTCGATTGCTGCCATTGTTTCTATTTTTTTGTCAATCAATGTGAATGTTCACATTTCACATTGTTTGAAGTCTGATAAATAAATGTTGGAATATAAATATGGACATAATTATATATTTTACAAGATGTGAATGTTCACATATCATTGGTTATTTGTTACTATATTTGTTGTTTGAACAATCATTTTTTACTACCATTAAACAATTGAAATAGTCTTCTTTTTTTTCCTTTCAATTTTGTTTCATGTTGCAGTGTGGATGTTTACATTGGTATGAATTTAGATTTCTAAGGTTAGTTGTATGTTAATTGTAAATTGTGAACATTCACATTATATTTTGGCATATATATATATGTTTGAAGTTTTTTCGAAAGTTAGTTATATTTTGTTTTTTTTTTACTATACTTGTTAGTTGAAAATTTATTTTTGTTATCATTGAACAATCGAAATAGTCGATTTTTACTTTTTTAATTTTATTTTATGCTTTCACATTACAGTGGAAATGTTCACATCGGTATCAGTTTAATTTTTTTTAAAAACTAGCTGTATATTAATTGTAAATTGAAAACATTCACATTGTATTTTAATATAAGTTTTATTTTTTGAAAGTTAATTGTATATTTGTTGTTTTTGTTACTATGCTTGTTAATTTAACAATCATTTTTGCTATCATTGAACAATTGAAATAATCGATTTTTACTTTTGTCAATTTTGTTTTATGTTTTCACATTGCAATTACAATAGTATGAGTTTTTTTTTTTTTTTTTTTTTTTTTTTTTTTTTTTTTTTAAGGTTAGTCGTGTGTCAATTATAAATTATGAACATTCACATTATATTTTGGTATGAATTTTATTTTTCGAAGGTTAGTTGTCACGCCCCAAACTTTGGACAATTAAATATTAAATTAAGACTAAATCTCAATCAATATTCCACCATCTAAATCCTAGGGGTGAAACAAAAAATCTAAATGTTCTCGTATCTATAAAGTTTATGTAAATTTTAATGTTAAACAAAATACAAGGGATAAAAAATAAAAAATAAATTAATAAATGCCAACCAAACTATCTATCATAAATTCATAACTATCCAATACCTCTAGCATTAAAGTAGCAATAACTAGTCAAAATAACTTAAATAATGTAAAGTCAAAAAATAACCCAAAATGCCAAATTGTCAAAATACTAATGTCATAAAAAAAAAAAAATACATACATAAACTAATATCAATCCCTAAACTAAAAATTCTAAAAAACAAAAGAAGTCCAAATGATAGATCCAACAAGTATAATCATTTCTTGTCACCACCGTAGTCCCAACTAATCCTGTAAAAGAAGCTCTGCTACGTTCAAATAGAACGCCCGCGAGATGCCAAGAGACAAAATGGGTCAGTATACAAGTGTACTAGTATGAGTATAAGATTTGACGCCCACGTGCTCACCAGACACAAACAAAATTACATTTAATTCTTATTACGAGACAAAACAAGTAGTTTCACTCGCACCAAGATGAGGGAGTAGTTTCCCAAGATATGGTGGTATTTAGTTTCTTACTCGTGCACAGCAAAATATAAATTGAGTATAAAATAAACATAAAAATATGGTGGCTCAGCCCTGTTTAAAAAAATTAGTAAGACCCACCATTCTGCAAAAATTAATAATAGAGTTAGTATAATTTAATCATAAGTGAATTGCTGAAGAAGTATTAAAAAAAAGTGCACTCTTTCATGCTTAAATAATTCGAATTAACCAAAACTCAAAGAACAAAAGTTGTACATAATCAAATTTACTAAAAGGCAACGGGTACAGATTTAGTAATAACTGAACAGTTTGAGAGAAAAACTTGATAGAAGAACCTAGCCGAAATTCAACCAAAAAATCTGAAGTTGAAAACGAAAGGAAACTTCCCTAAGATGATTTTTTTCGAAAATGTTCAAAACACAAAAAGTGTTCAGAATAATATTTTACATCGATTTAAGAGAAACCAATAAAAATGAGCTCGTATCTAAAATCTGCATTATTAAAATGAACAAAAACTGTTGTAACTAAGATCATCCAATTACAAGTTCTAATCGATCTTTTTTTATAATAAGTTAAAACACAAAAGTTGTCTAGAATTACGTATACATGCCTTTGCCTAAATTTCATAATTTATCAAGGTCGCTTACTATTTTTCAAGATGTACAAATCAATATAATTCACACTATACCAATAAACTCATATTTAATTATTTGCACCTTAATTCCACTAATTCGGCCCTTTACTTCCGGCCTACACATATATCCCATGTGTCTCCCGTATACCTAACATCGCTCCGAAGCCAAACTTGCACGGGCATATCGTCCCAAGCTTGACCCACACTTCCCAGATGGTTAGCATATATGTACGCACGTAAATCAAAGCACTCTTCTACTCATGAGAACAAGACAACAATATATATAATATACACACTCTCTCATCTACTTATGAGAACAAACATAACAACGCCAAATCTAAGGCATTCAAATAAATATCATAATCCTCACCTCCTTTTTTTTATATACTTTTTTTCACCAATACTCAAATAACACAACAATCCATGGAGTCACGGCAGAGTGTAAGGAATTTGTTTATGGGTTCCTAGTTTATTTTAATTTTATATAACTATGAGGGTGATTACAACTATAAAACAAATAAATACATATATATATATATATATATATATAAACCCTAAACATTGCATACACAACTAATCAAAATAATTAAAATCAATATATCATCTTCAAGTAAATATAATATCAAATCAACATCAAATAAATAAAAATAACGAATTAAACATAAATCAAGGAAAGTGGGTTTTGCACTCACAATTATTTTTGCAAATCAAAAAAAATATTTAAAGAACTAATGAAGTCACCAAAACAAAACCCTAACCCTTTCTTCTTCTTTTTTTTCTCTGCCTCACCACTCTCTCTCTCTCTCTCTCTCTCTCGGCTGCACTCTCTTTCTTTTCTTTTCTTTTTTCTTTTCCGCCATCCACTTTGCTCTCAGAATTGCCCCATACATAGAGCCCTCTTTCTTTTTGTTTTGTTTTTGGCAGCAATATGATAACCTAATTAATGGTTATATTATATTTTATTGTATAAATACAATATATATAAATATATTTTATAAAATCAATATATATAACATCTTTTTTTATTTATATATATATATATTTAAATTAAATATATATAATTAAATATCAAAAATAAAATAAAGTAATAATAATAAATAATGACTTATAAAAAATCAGGGTTACTACAATATACACACCTCCAAAGAATCTCGTCCCGAGATTCGATAGAAGAGAGTACTAAGCAAAATGCTTCGGGTGCATACACCGAACTTTCGCTTCCAATTCCCAAGTGATATCATTTTCATCCTCGCTCCATTACACTTTCACCAAGTTCACTTTCTTGCGCCGTAACTGCTTTACATCCCGATCTAGAATAGGAACCGGCCACACCACATACGTTAGATCGTCACTAATCTCCAACACTTCTAGTGATACTACTTGGGAAGGGTCTTGCACACACTTCTGCAATAAAGATACATGGAACACGTTGTGAATCATAGCTAAAGCAAGTGGTAGGGCTAATTTGTAAGCCACATTACCAATCCTCTCAGTGGTCTCGTACGGTCCTACAAATCTGGGTGCCAACTTTTCCTTCTTTTCGAATTGCATGATACCCTTCATCGGCGAGACCTTCAAAAACACAAAATCTCCAACATCCAACTCAACCTCTTTACATTTTCTATCAACGTAACTCTTCTGACGACTCTGTGCAGTTTTAATACGTTCCCGAATAATATTCACCTTCTCTATGGTCTCTCTCAACAACTCTGGCCCTAACAACGGCGCATCTCCTACCTCTATTTAACAAGTAGGTGATCGATATGGCCTTCCATACAAAGCCTCGAAAGGTGCCATCTCGATACTTGAGTGATAGCTATTATTATAAGTAAACTCTACCAATGACAAGTGTTCTTCCCAACTACCACCAAGATCGAGGGCACAAGCTCTCAACATATCCTCCAAGATCTGATTTGCCTGCTCAGTTTGCCCATCTGTCTAAGGATGATAAGCCATGCTCAGGTCTAACCTAGCACCCAAAACATGCTGAAAACTCTCCAAAAACTCTGCTACAAACAACGGATCACGTTTGAAACTATAAAAACTGGCACACCGTGAAGTCGCACCACCTCCCGAATATACTGCCTAGCTAGTTTTTTCGCAGTTCAGTGAACACTGATAGGAATAAAATGAGCAAACTTGGTGAGTCGATCCACTATCACCCAAATAGATTCATTACATCGCTTAGACCGCAGAAATCAATCCACGAAGTCCATTGAGAGGTACTCCTATTTCCAAGTAAGGATCTCGAGAGGCTGCAAAAGTCCAAACGGTCATTGGTGTTATGCTTTAACTTGTTGACACACATAACATCGAGAAACATACTCTTCTACGTCCTTCTTCATACCTTCCCACCAAAACGTCATCTTCAAGTCATGATACATTTTAGTTCCACCAAGGTGAATGATATATTAGGACTTATGGGCATCATCCATAATCTCTTTCCTCAATTCAACAATGTTAGGTACACACATCCTGCCCCTGAATCGTAATCCCCTATCTGAGTCCACAGACCAATCAGTAGGACAATTATCGATCAAATCCACTATAAGGTCATCGAGCTTGCTGACGAGAAACCCATCTAAATACTGCATCTGACGAACTTTACCTAGTAACGTCTGCTGCACAATCAAACTACCAATGTATGCCCTCTCGACACTCTCTATTGGTTAAACATCATACATCGAAACGAACTCCAAGAACTTCCATTCCTGAATCATCAAATAAGCTATAATCCCATGTTGTCAGCTAACTGTATCTGCGACCACATTTCATTTCCCCAAGTGGTAAGGGATCTCGAAATCATAACTGCTGATGAATTCAACCTATCTTTGTTGCCTCATATTCAACTCTTTTTGAGAAAACAGATATTTAAGGCTCTTGTGATTTGTATATAACTCAAAGAACTTCCCAAACAAGTAGTGTCACCAAACTTTCAATACAAAAACAACTGTTGCCAGCTCTAAGTCATGAGTAGGGTATCGTCTCTCATGAGGTTTTAACTGTCAAGAAGCATAAGATACAACCTTTTGATGCTACATCAACACACATCCCAACCCAGTCCCATTCGCATAAGTAAACACTACTAACTTTTCCCTTTGTACTGGTATAGCTAACACCGGAGCTGTAGTCAACCATTGCTTTAACTCCTAGAAAACTCTTTCACAATCATCTGTCCATACGAACTTCACATTCTTGCAGGTCAACTTGGTCATGGGTGCTACAATAGTGGAAAATTTCTCTAGAAATCTCTTATAATAACCGGCTAGTCCTAAAAAACTCCTCACATCTGAAAGGTTCATGGGCTGCTTTCATTCTTTGACCACAACAACTTTCTCAAGATCTACCGCTATCCTCTGATTGGACACAATATGTCCCCAAAACCAAACTTCTTTCTCCCAAAAGTAACACTTATAGAACTTAGCGCATAACTGCTGCTCTCTCAAAGTTTGCAACACAATTTTCAAGTGTTCTTTGTGTTCTTCCTCATTCTTAGAATACACCAGGATATCATCTATGAAGATAATTACAAACTTATCTAGATACGATTGAAAAATTCTGTTAATCAAGTGCATGAAATAGGCAGGAGCATTGGTCAAACCAAAAGGCATTACAGAAAATTCATACAACCCATACTGAGTCCGAAAAGCAGTAAGCGGTATACTTTCCTCTGACACACCCACCTGATCGTAACCCGTTTTGAGATCAAACTGAGAAAACACGGCTACCCCCTTCAACTGATCAAACAAGTCATCAATTCTAGGTAGCGGATACTTGTTCTTGATAGTCACCTTGTTTAGCTCTCTATAATCTATGCCATGTGAAAAGTGCCATCTTTCTGTAGACAAAGATCGCGGATGCTTCCCACGGGGAGTTACTTGAATGAATGAACCCCTTCTGAAGCATCTCTTCCAGCTGCTTCTTCATCTCTACAAGCTCCTTAGGCATCATTCTGTATGCCGCCTTAAAAATCGGTGCAGTTCCTGGCACTAAGTCAATGTGAAATTCTACTACCCGTCGAGATGAGGTCCAAGTATCTCCTGAAATACATCCTTAAACTCACGTACCACATTTACCTCGCTAATATCCTGCTTAGGGATTTCTATCGAGCATAGAAAACCCGTCATTATTGACACTTCTCCATTGCTAGAAGTGTGGATAAGCTATGGCATACCAGGAATATCTACATTTACAGTCCTCCCTACACAATCTAGAGTCATAAAGTGTTTTCACAGCCAATCCGTACCCAAAATAATTACAAACCCCTCAAACCCTAAAACAATTAGGTCAACATACATGACTCTGCCCGCAAAATCAATCTCAAAATCTTTACATGTCTCACAAAGAGTAACTATCCCTCTTAAAGGGGTCTCAACACAAATAGGTCTAGATAAGGATGTAGTTACAAGGTGTTCTCTTTCTACAAACTGCCTAGATATGAAAGAATGAGAGGCACCACTATCAAAAATTACTCTAATGGGTTCTTAAAAAAGATTAAAAGTACCTTGCACTTTGTTATTTCCTAGCATCACTGCAAATGCTCTAGCTGAGGCTGTCTGACGCTATTACGCCTGCTGTCTCTGAGGGCAATCCTTGACTACATGCCCTAGCTGTTGACCCCCAAAACACTTTCTATTGATCGGTTGAGGTGCTATTGCTCTGATAGGTGGGGGCCCCTCCAACTGAGGTACGAGAGGACGATAACCCAACTATAGCACTTGCTGCCACAGTCCTTGATAACCCTGTAGGCTCAGACCACCTTGTCTTTGATAGTAGTGCCCTTGGGGCTAGAAATTGCCCTGAGGCCTGAAATTACCCTGAGGTCTAAAATTTCCCTAATTACCTTGTTGCTGTGACCTTTGAAACTGCTGACCCCTATGCCTTTGATCGTAAGGTCGGTATCTGTTCCCATCACGAAGCTGAAAGTGACTCCCTCTGGAAGTCTCTCAGACCCTGGCCTTCCCTTCTTGAAACTGCTTCTCATTTTCCTCATACTTCAGTGCTAAGTCAAGAACTCTATCAAATGGTTCAGCATCAAAGGGAATAAGGGACTTAGACAGGTAATGATTTAATCCCTTAATAAACTTCTCATTCTTGTTCTCCTGTGTGCCAACCAAGTAAGGGGCATAACAAGACAACTCATTAAACTTGGTGATATACTCGATCATTGTTCTACCCACTTAGGTTAGTTTCGAAAATTCATCACTCAGTTGAGACTGAATAGCAGCAGGAACAAACTTTCGGTCAAAACAAGTCTTAAAATCTGCGCAAGTCAAAGTCGTCAAATCTAGACCCTCCTTCCACGAGTTCCACCAAAATAGGGCTGCTTTCTCAAGCTGATGTGTAGCCAACTCCTGTTTTGGGAACTCGGTGAGCTGCGTACGACCCAAAACCGTCTCACATTTCTGAACTGAAGCGTCAGCTGCAATGGGTCCTCCATCTCTAGAGAATTTTTGACCTCCCAAAGAACCAAAATCTTTGTTTCTCTTTGCAAAGGGATCTCCCTGCTAACCATGATTATTGTTCTGCACAACCTGCAGTAGCTGAGCCATCCTCTCCCCCACATTAACCTGCACAGTATTGGTTGCACCAGTAGCAGTCGTCTTCGCTGTTGCTGCCACATTAGCAATTGTTTCTTCCCCTGTGCCATTGGGCTCAACACTTCTCAAATTATACCTTCCAGCAATCACCTTTAAGTTAAACACACAAAAAGAATTCGTTCATAAGTACTTTGAATAAATACAACCACCAAACTAAACCAGCTAACTCATATTTCCACAATTCGAGGATCACCTAAACTCTCACAAGTCTAGGGTAACCTAGAGCTCTGATACCAAAGTGTCAAGCCCCAAAATTTGGACAATTAAATATTAAATTAGGACTAAATCTCAATCAATATTCCATCATCTAAATCCTAGAGGTGAAACAAAAAAATTTAAATGTTCTTGTCTTCATAAAGTTTAAGTAAATTTCAATGCTAAAAAATATACAAAGGATAAAAAAAAATAATAAATAATAAATGCCAACCAAACTATCTATCATAAATTCATAACTATCTAATACCTCCAACATTAAAGTAGCAACAACTAGTCAAAACAACTTAAATAATGTAAAGTCAAAAAATAACCCGCAATATCAAATTGTCAAAATACTAAGGTCATAAAAATAAATAAATAATACATACATAAACTAATATCAATCCCTAAACTCAAAACTCTAGGAAACAAAAGAAGCCCAAATGACATGTCCAACAACTATAGTTATTTCTCGTCACCATTGTAGTCCCAACTAATCTTGCAAAGGAAGCTCGGCTACACTCAAATAGAACGCACCCGAGATACCCTAAGAGAAAAAACGAGTCAGTATACAAGTATACTGGTATGAATACAACATTTGACACCCACGTGTCTACCAGACACAAACAAAATTACATGAACTCTTGTTATGAGACAAGACAAGTAGTTCCACTCGCACTGAAACGAAGGTGTAGTTGCTCGAGATATAGTGACATTCAGTTTCTTACTCGTACACAACTAAATATAAATTGAGTATAAAATAAATAAAATAAACATAAAAATGTGGTGGGTTAGCCCTGGATAAAAAAATTAGTAAGATCCACCATTTCGTAAAAAAATAAAAATAAAGTTAGTATAATTTAATCATAAGTGAATTGCTGAAGAAGTATAAAAAAACGCATTGTTTCATGCTTAAATAATTTGAATTGATCAAAACTTAAAGAACAAAAGTTGTACAGAATCAAATTTCCTAAAAGGCTAAGCGAACGAATTTAGTAGAAACTGAATAGGTTGAGACAAAAACTTGATAGAAGAACCTAGATGGAATTCAACCAAAAAATCTGAAATTGAAAATGAAAGGAAACTGCCCTAAGATGATTTTTTTGGGAAAAATTTAAAACAAAAAAAAATGTTCAGAATAATGTTTTACTTCAGTTTACGCATAACTAATAAAAATGAGCTCGTTTTGTAATTTGCATTACTAAAATAAACAAAAACTGTTGTAACTAAGATCATCCGATTACAAGTTCTAATCGATCTTTTTAGTAAAAAGTTAAAACACAAAAGTTGTCTAGAATTACGTATACATGCATCTGCACAAATTTCATAATTTATCAAGGTCATTTACTATTTTCAAGATGTACAAATCAATACAATTCACACTATACCAATAAACTCATATTTAATTATTTGTACCTTAACGCCACTACTTCGGCCCTTCACTTTGGGCCTACACATATATCCCATGTGCCTCTCATATAAGCTAAACTTGCATGGAGATATCATCTTGAGTTTGACCCACACTCCCAAGATGGTTAGCATATACGTATGTGCGTAAATCAAATCACTCGTTGTAGCACGCGCCCGCGAGGGGCCCCGCTACTACAGTTCGGACTCGATTTGTGTCACGGTTCTTAATCTTGAACCAAAGAGTCCAAATATGGCAAATCGTTTTGAGAAACAGATTTTGAAAAGAAGTGCCAAACATGGACTGCTTTGCCAGATACAGAGTCGCCACCTAAATATTTTTTATGGGGGAATTTAGGAAACCCTGACTCGGTGCCGAAGGCCACATGTCCGTCATCACCGGAGTTGTCTCGGCTCGGGAGCTAGGGTACGATTGGGGAAGGTCAGTGCAAAACCAGACACTAAACAGTCGAGTTCGGAGATCCTGAGGCAAGGCGCGTAGCTGAGACCTCCGGGAACTCCAAACGAACATAAACATGGATGATCACCGGGTGTTCAAACGGTGACGTCCAAGTCTTGAGGACGGTCAAAAATGGGGTGTCTACACGTTTTAAGTTAAGTAAAATTTTAATGATTCTTATATTTAGGTAAACCTAGTGGAGTATGGTAGGATACTCTTCATAAGAATCACCTATGTGAGTGTGAACTGGGCCGGTTCTGTGAGATTTGTGAATGGCTATAAGTCTTTAGAGCACTCATGAAAGACCAGGTTGTTCAGGGCCAAAATAAACATAATAGTGAGAACTAACCTGTGTCTGGGGATATTCTGTGTGAATTCTATTGTCTTGGTTTACACAAACGGCTGAACAGTTCAAGACATCATGTTCACTGGTTAGCTAGTAAATCCGATAGTGTCTCACAAGAGAAGGTTCAAAGCCAAAAGTTACCTATCCTTTGCAAAATATTTTCAATTTCTGTACTCTCTGTAATTAGATCATGTTGTTGCATTTTCTCTCTGTCAAATTCCATTTATGTGGGGGATTGTTAGAAAATTTGGTTTTATAAGGCTTATTTTGCGCCAACTTTGAGCCCAAAATTGAGTGGGCCCCAAACGTCTTTTAGGGTGGATCCAAAGAGGTGACGCGTTCTTTACCGCATGACAAGTCATACGGTGAAGATGGTTCATCAAAACCATTTATGAGTGAATAGAAATTTAACGTCGTTTTCGGATTCGTGGAATGAACATTTAAAGAATTAAATGTGAGTTTCCTTGTAAAGCTTGTCCCACATTGAAACTTAAAGAGAACTTATGTGTGTATATAAGCTCTTGGTGTACTAACTTGAGTTGGGCCCCAAGGGGCACTCTAAGTTTATAGAAGGGAGGAGTTATGGACAAATTGAACCTTAGCCCAAACCGCCACACGTGTATACTGCCGCAGCCATCTGTCCGGCCAGGCCGAGCCAGGCAGGGGTGTGGGTCGGGTCAGTTCTAATATTAATTTTTTGGACAAAATTTATTTTGAATTTTTTCCAAAATTTTTGCAGGAAATTATTTCAATTTCAAAATATATTTGAATTCAATTTTTTTTTTCCAAAATGCCTATGAATTCCTCTTAATTTCCAACTATTTAATGGGTTTTTTAACTGTTGAAACTGCCAGCAGTTTACAGATTCAACAGTGTCCAAATCTGTTTGTATTCAAAATTGTATCTGTTGAAACAGTATTACACCTGTTCAATGACAAACAACACCTATTCGGGGCTGTCAAATTTTCCTATAAACATCAATTTAATTCCAGCAGTTTGGGAATCTGAAATCAGTCTGAAAATCATCTAAAAAAAATCTGTTCTCTTCATTTTCTTGCTCTGTTTGTATAAATTCTTCATATTAATTTTTTAGAAAAATTAAAGAGAGTATAAAACACAAGGTTTTGTTCACCGTACAAGTTGTTTGAAGTGCTACCACAATTTGTGAAGATCATTCTATCTTGGGAGATAGACGCCACTTAACTGTAAGCACCATAGCGGAGCGAATCTGTCTTAAAGATAGAGTGTCACACACTCGACTTGATCTTTTAAATATTTATTTGGTTCGGTAAAAATAAATTCGATACGTAGTTTATTTTATTTATTTGATTTGTTTCTATTTATTTATTATTCACAGAAGATTGTTCCTACACATGATGTAATTTCTATAATCACCGGGGGTAATTTGTAATTTAAGTAAATCTCAAGGGGTGTATTTATAATTTACCCTTAATAAAAAAAAAGAAGGAAATATGTCACATAAGAGAGAAAAATTTAAAAACATACCACTTTTAATAATATATATGATATCATAAATATTATGTTGGGCGTTTAGTTCAAAAATTCAAATTTGAATTTTTGTTGTCCATAGGTCCAAGCACTAAAACATTTTGTCCATAAGAACAAATTAGTGTAAAATGACCAAACTATCCATTATATATATATATATGTTAATATAGTCATTCACACTTACTTTTTAGCCCTCTCTCTCTCTCTTTCGACGTCACTGTTGTAGTATAGCGCCTCGCTCGCTTCTCCTCCCTCTCTTACGGCCGCTCTACCACCGCCTCCACCGAAGCTATATAGGATGAAGCTATATATATGCGCATATTGTTTGTATCATTTGGTGGTGTAATGGAAAGGTACTCATAGTTCATAAGAATCACATAGGTGATTCTTATGAAGAGTATCCTACCATACTCCACTAGGTTTACCTAGATATAAGAATCATTAAAATCAAAACAAATCAACACAACCCACCAAAACCGGTCCTACCTCTCTCTCTCTCTATATATATATATATATATTAGATTTGAGCTTAGATCTATGAGATATGTGTTCGATCTGCTGTTGATGAAGATGATGTGTTAGATCTGTGGTTGATGATTAGTGTAACACTTTATTAATTAATTAATTTATTTATTTTTGATTTTGTTTTTGTAATTTTTGTTGTTGTTGATTGTTCTTATTGTTAATAAGAAACATATTGTAACAAATAAAAAAAATCGGTGGTGTATATGAATATGTGGTGTAATAGATAAAAAAAATGTTATTAAGAAACATATTGCAATAGATAAAAAAAATTTGTGGTACTTTTTTTTTTAGTGTGAATATGATGAGAGAGAATGGCCAGGAAGAGAAGAGGGATGGTGCTAGGGTTTGGGAGTTTTATGATAATGTTGTTGAAGTTGTTCATGAGATTTTGAGATATGTATATCTATGTGTATGTATTTATATCTTGAGTATATATATATATATATATATCTAATCTGTGAGTGTATGTATGAAGTGAGTGTGTATGGGATAGATCTGGAAAAAAATTGATGGTTATGATGATGATTTCAACAGATAAAAAATTATGCTAGTGGCCATTGTTGAGAAGGGTTAAAACACACATACACACAAAGAGAGAGAGAGAGAGAGAGCGCAAAGATTTCAACAGAATCAAAAAACATATATTTTCAAAAAAAAAAAAAAAATGGACAGGTAAAAAAATTTGAACAAATAAGAATTTTAATAGATAAAAATAATTTAAACAAATAGTTAAATAAAAGTCAAAAAGATTAAACAAAAGAAGTCAAAGGGTAAATTAAGAAACAAAATGTTCTCCAGAATTTCTTACGATGTTGGGTTGTTTATGATGTGCTATATAAGTGTACTTTTTGACATTTTGGTTAAAAAAGTAAGGGAAAAAAAAGATATATGTATGAAATAACTTTTTTGACTTTTTACGAAAATATATATAATAAAATGTTGTAGTAAAATTAAAATGACCATTTTATCCTTGTAAATTTTTTGAATTTTGGGTAGTTGAATTGAAAGGCTTCCCCCACAAGGTAGGTCCCCCAAATAGTATGAACTTTTTGACTTTTTTAATAACTTTTTGACTTTAAATATATTTTTTAACTTTTTACAAAAAGATATATAAAAAAATAAAGAGATGATATGACATAAAAAATATAATATATATATAGCAAACCACCTAAAATTTATCACCAATTAACCGTATTATATATCAGCCAATATATTTTATTGTCACTTCTCTTCTAACAACCTTCCGTTGTTGACCTTCCTCGCCGAATCTAACTACCTTCCGCCTGACCTGCCAACTCCTTCCACTTTCAACAACTCATCAAGGTTGTTTACTTTATATTATTAATTAGTTTTTATAACATTTATCCACGCTAGCACACAATTAGAAAGTTGGGTTGGCATGAGTTGGAGTTAAAATAACCATAAAAAAAAAAAATTAATTTCAAGTTAAAAAATATTACATTTAAATTATAATTATTTTATTTTTTTTCATAAAAGTCAAAAAATCAAAAAAATTATTCTAAACGAGACTTTTTAGTCTTAAGTTAAAATAGTCAAAAAAATTAAAAGTTAAAAAGTCAACTTATATTCTAAATAAAACCTAAATATATTTTTTAATTTATTTTTGTAAAAAAAAATTATTTCTAATTTTGTGATAACAAAAAAATAAAAAATTAACAATGTTATTAAACGAAAACAACGGTATCTAATTTGACAGATGCTTGCCTACGTGGCTTAATAAGTGGATAGCCCAATTTGACCAAGGCGAGAAAACAGTCAAATGAGGCAACTTGCCCTTTACTATAATCATTCAAGCAAAAATCTAAACTAATTTTGATGTTATACCAAAAATTACACTCAGTCAAAAAATGAAAAAAGAAAAAAAAAGTTTATTTGTAATAAATAAAATCAAATATAAAAAATAAGGAAGGTTGTATAGAGAACAAAGTGATTTTTGTGATCTTGTTTTAAGGCATTGATCTCTTTTGAAATTTAAAAAAATTACAGTGAGTCCTACAATTTTGATCAAGTTAAATATATTAAAACTAATACATATAGTGTGAAGATACAAAAATAAACAAAGAAAAATATTTATTACAGTATAAAAGAAATGACAATATCATTTTCTATTCATTTAACTAATGAATTATTGACAAAAGAATATTGTTAAATGTTATATAAACTAAAAAGAGAACTCAATATAATTATATCGAAACTGTAAGATTGATTGTATTTTCTCTAAATCTCAAAAGAAGTTAATGTAATCTATCCTTAATTAATTAGGGCATTTGATCTAGTGGTTGTGTAACTGTTGGCTGTATAATTTGTAAAAGCCAGTCATAATTTAACACGTGGCACGAAGACGGCAATGTGGGGAGTTAACATAAGTTGCCAATCAAAATCAGACACGTGGCAGTTCGTATTGGTAATAATAGATTTGCGTAGCACTGGAACAATCGAGAGATACAAGATGATATGGCTTAATAGTTATTCACAAAGTTTAAATTCAAAATCAGGAGGGAAGCCTAACTGTAAGAGTGGCGTAGTCGGACTGACTGTGAGAGGGCATATTCAGCAATCATGAGAGGACATCTCGACGATTGGAAGCCCACTTCGACGATTATCATTGAAGAGTATAAATAGCAGAGAAGGCTTCAGACTTAGATCGAAAAATCAATTTATTTACTTCATTTTCCTTCCAGTTTTACAGTTCTTTACATTTCTGCACTTCAATTCCTGTACTGCACTTCATCTCCTAGGAGTAGTTTCAAATAGTTTATTGCTGTGAACCTTTGTGAGGCTGGGTCATATCATTGTAAGTTTTCATTTACTTAATGAAATTTAGATTCTGAAATTGTTCTTCACTTGTTGTTATTTACTAATTTCTCCTAAATAAGCCACCAGTAAAAGTCCTCTTCATTGAGGCTGAAAGAATTATAACACAATCGTTTGATAATTGGTTGGCAATTAATATTTTGTAAGGACTAATTGATCCTTGCTGGCACGCTTAAATTTACATTATTAACCTTCGAAAGTAAAAAAGCCAACATATATTTTTGGCACGCCCAGTGGGACCCTAAAATGGCTAGACATAAGAGACAAGGAGAAAATGAACGTCTAAAAGAAGGTGTGGAGGGAGAGGTAGAAGTACCTGATCCAGAGGATAATATGATAACATATCCTATGGAAGCACCTATCTCATTAGAACCTATGGTCAAACAGACCAGTAACTCGGAACATGCACCACATGTTCAAAATATTAGATGAGGCCATGGAATTGGACCATCTACTGTTCCGTCTACCCAGCCAATGAATCCGTGGGGAGGCTTGGTAGATGCCATGGGATAGCAGTTAATATATACAATGGAAAGATAGGCAACATCCTTCATGGATCGAATGAATTTCCATCAGCCAACTATCACAAGGCACATGAAGGAAAATTCAAATGTTCTTCAATAAAGATTGGCTAGAGATAAACAACCTATGCAAAGTAATGAACATACTAATGGTCCAACTAGTAATCAAAATTATGAAAGACCACCTATACCTCAGTCATAGTATAAGCCTCTTTCAAGGCCTATGGTAAATCAAAATATCTCATTACCTAACAGCGAAACCATACAAATTGGTGGATCTGGGCCAACACAAGAAATGGCATGAGAATGCTTTCAAATCCCATGTTTGAAACCATACCTGGCACAATGGGGGTTCACTAACCCTCAATTTGAATTCACACCCAAGGGGTTGGAAGGGTTTCTTGTGGTTGGGAGAGAAACAACACCTGTTCCTCCTCTTGCAGCACCTTTCGCAAGTCCGTTCGCAGGATAGGCTCAGAGAGGTCAACCATACCCTTAACAGCAACCAGTACCACAGGGACAGCCAGTCCCAAATATACCTCCAGTAGTAGTCCAACAAGCACAAGCACAAGCACATGGGATTCCACCAAACCCTATGTTTGTTCCTTTAGTAGTAGTCCAACAAGCACAAGCACTTGGGATTCCACCAAACCTTGTGTTTGTTCCTCCAGTAGTAGTCCAACAAGCACAGAATATGGTTCATAGGGACTAAATTGCTGATATTCTCAAAGAGATGTGTGGACCTATGGCTCGGGGGATTCAGACTACTGTATATAGAAAGCCATATCCAGAATGGGTAAATAGGGTGCATGAATACCCAAGGGGGTTTAGAATACCAGACTTTGCTCTCTTTTATGGAAATGGAAACCATTCAACAATAGAACACATTGTCAAGTTCGCAGGCCAACGTGGTGAATTTACCAATAATGATTATATGAAGTTGAGACTCTTTCCAAATTCTTTAACTGGGGCAGCCTTTGTATGGTATATTAACCTTACACCTGGCTCTATCCAAACTTGACAGAAAATGGATGTGGCATTTCATGCCCAATTCTTCCAAACAGAGCCTGAAGTTTCCATGGCAGATTTGGCAAGGTTGAGCCAAAGGCTTGATGAGAAGGCTGCTCAATTTATTGCCAGATTCAAAAGGGCATGAAACAAGTGTATGGTCATTCTACTAGAGCCTGAATTTGTGAGATTGATTTAGGCTTCGAAAGAAGTTCGATTCAACTGAATTTCGAGACTTAGTGGAATTAACCTATAAGGTGTCTAGATATGAATCTTTACTTGAAGAAGAGCAGGATCGAAGTAATGCATTATATAAGATTTATTATAGGGACACTAATTATGAAATTGATGCAGCAGAGATCGTAGGGAAATAGCCTATGACTTTTGAGGCGTTAATTCGTAAGGACACTACAATAAACTAGCAGTTTAAAAAGAAAGACCTTCATAGGAAGTATTCTTTTGATTTAACAAAAGTAGATAACATTTTTGATCATTTGCTTGTAGCAAATTTCCTAAAGTTACCAAAGGGAGTTAAGATCTTTACCCCAGAAGAACTTAAAAGGAAAATGTACTGTAAATGACACAACTCTTGGTCTCATTCAACTAAAAACTGTATTATTTTTTGGGACAGAATTCGAAAGGGGAGTTTAAAGTTTCCAGCCAAAGTAAGAAAAACTATAGGGATTGACACCAACCCTTTCCCAAATATTGGGGAAGTTACAGCCAACAATGTTGGCGTGCCAGATTTCCAAAACCTACTTGAAGGAATTGGAGGAGGTTAATGTGATAATCCTGTCCCTTATTATGTTAATTGGTCCTTAATATGAATGTGATTATGTGTTTTGATATGATTTCGTGTGCCATTAAGTGAAAATATGTGGTTTTGAATTTTTATCTGTTCACCGTAGGAATATTTGTTTAATTGTCTGCTTTGGAAATTAAATTGGAGGCCTTATCGGCCACAGAACTCGGAATTGATTGCGCCATTGTGATTGGCATAATTTTTAGAGCTTACGGTGAAATTTAATTGAAAACTGATTCCGATCAAATTAAATTGATTTAATTAATGACTTAGTGCTCTATTATTTGATATTAAAATAATATAACAAGAGGGGCTTTTAATATGGGCACTACACACCCAATTTCTCGCCTTTAAGCTTTACTTGGCTGATCATAAACACTAAGAAAAGGAGAGGGTCGGCTAGAGGGAGAGAGGGTGAAGGAAAATTGAAGTTTTGACCTCAAAGCTTGGTGATCTTGAAGGCACACTCAAGAATTTACCATAGATTGTAAGGATTAAGCTCCTAGGTGAGTAATCATCCCTTGATTCATAAGTTTGGACTTGTGATTTTGTGTATTCAAGCTAATTGGGTAATCAAGAGTGAGAATTGACATAATTTGAGTTGTATGTGTTGAATTTAAAGCCAATAGATGCATGCATGTAGGAAATTACTATGAATTTCCATATTTGAACACAATGTGTATGATCTATGTTGAATCTTGTTTGAAATCCATGTATTTGATCATCTCTTCACCAATTAGGTTGATATGAATGAATATTTCTCGCATGCAAGAGTAGATCATGGGGGTATAAGCTTTGCATGTTTGAATTTGATGTATTGGTGATGAGTTTGGGTTAATTTGAGGCATGCATGTAAGTAATTCAAGAAATGGAGCTTCATTGTGTTATGATTTGGTGTTGGTATCATGTGGGTATATGTATGTGTGAAATTGGAGCCATAATATCCAAGAAATGTGGTTGAAATGTCAAAATTGAACTCAAGAAACCATTCTGGAAAACCCATAATTTATGATGTCCGCTCGAGCGGGGGAACCGACGCTCGAGCGGGGAATTCATGCTCCCAGTATTTTTTGCAGGCATGGGTCTGCTCGAGCGGAGAAGTCCACGCTTGAGCGGGGAGCTATGTAGACAGACCTTCCGCTCGAGCGACCGAGTTCACGCTCGAGCGTGAATTTGATGCAACCAGCACTTTTGCAAACTAATTGGGTCCGCTCGAGCGGGGAAGTCCACGTTCGAGGAGGGACCCTGTTTTCAGAAATTTTGTTTATGCGTTCTGTGTTTCGTTTTCCGTTCTCCTTCACTTCTAAATACTCTTAGGCATGCATTGAGCATTGTAATTGAGTTAAAGAGATAAGAATAAAGCCTAAAGAGGAAAATGCAAATTTAAGAATGGATTGAATTGTTGGTGACCCTTTTGTGTTCATGGATTGTGTAGGGTCGAGCTCCAGGGCAAACCAACCAATCGATCACTGTGAGTAATATCGATATTTGGAAGCTTGTCATTTGTCTAATTGCTTATTTTCTTATAAGCCTTATGCCTTATGATTTGCTAGTTTGAATTGTGGACAAATGTCTGATAAGAATGAATGGGCCAGAGGCCGTTTTGACAAGAAAGAATGGATGGGCCAAAGGCCGTTTTAACATGAATGGTTTGGCCCCCATTAACTCTGTTAAAACACATTTGTTTTGGTTTGAGGCCGTAGGTAATCTCATGATTATTGGCTGGTTATGTCCTTAACCCACGGGGGCGGGTTTGGGTCATGACAGTTAATGTGCAGATACATGTTGCCAGCTAGACTGCTTCCAAGAAGGGCAGAAGTTCACCAGCAAATGAACAAAGCTTTGCGGACCAAAAGGATGACTCTAGTGAGAAAGCATTGGATGATGACTCTCTTGAGGCAGTTGTCATGCAACAGATGTGTCCCAGATGTAGGTTAAGTTACAAATGGCTGAAAGGGCTCCCAATTGATGGGAAACAATATTACAAGGATGTATAGAGACGTCCTAAGCCAACCAATACTTATAACAAGAGGCCATACCCAATTGGTCTCAGACAACAACCATTCTTGGCTGGACCACTAGCTACTAGAATGCAGTCCAAGGGTAAGAGACCTCTGTATGAGTTCAAACCATCCAATTACTACAGGATGAAAGACAATTATCATGAGAGAGGCCAGAATTGGGCTCAAACCAGGGAATCAGAGCCAGTAATTGGCCTCCAAAGTCAACTTCAAATAAGATGCAAGGCAACTACCTTGAAAGAAGGCCTAAATTAAGCTCAAGAGCTAGTGATTGGCCTCAAAAGTTAGCTTCGAAAGTGGCTTCAAAAACTAGGAAAGCAAGTTCAGCAATTGAACTAGTGAGTTCATGGATACCTGGGGTGCCAGACTAGTTTGTCATACAGAACAAGCCTAAGGAAATGCCTGCACAAAGAAGTGTCTTTGGAGACCAGGGCAGAATGATTAAACCTCTCTTGGTGACTCCAAATATTTGGGTATTACTCAAGCACCCAAAAACAAAGGAACCAGACATGGTTCCAGTAATCTCTAGGTCTCAAAGGAGGACGATCCAGCGAAGGTACACCCAGTACCAAAAGAACCTGAAGGAAAGTAGAGAGAGTTCTTCATTGGCCCAGTCAAAAGGCCAGACAGAGGAAAAAGAAAGTCCAAAATTGACTCCTCAGAACAAAAAAAAGTGTTATCATAGAGCGGTTGGCTAAGGTTCACACTGAACTGAAAGCCAAACAAAGATCTAGCTTAGCAAGTCTTGAAAAGGCCTTGATGGAAAGCGACGGTGAGACAGAAAGAGAAGTTGAACTAGGCTAAAGAAAAGAAATGGCTGAAGATGAGATGTTTGAAGCCTTCATGGCTGAACAGACCTTCTTGGTTAAAAAGCCAACGGGAGCAGACCACAAACGAGTTAATTCGAAGGAAGTCACCAGTACTGAGGTACCAGAGTGCAGTGTGGAAGATGCTTCCAAAATAACTGAACAAGTTAATTTGGAAAAGAAGCAAGTGCAGCCAGCAGTAGTTTGGCTCATTTCTTCCAGTGTCAGTAAACATGGTATGTATATTGCCACAGGTGTTCTAGGCTAAAGATTGAAGCCAAGAAGGTCAGGAAGATGACCCTATTCCAGTTTCTAGTGAAGATTTATAGGTTAGCATGATTCAAGATGAGTCTGAAGTGGCCACACCAATGGAAACTGAAGATGAAAGTGAAGAGGTGAGTATTAATCTCTCGTATCCCTTCAAGTACCCTACAACATCTATGATGCAGCACGTTAAGCCCTAATATATCAAGGCTTATTTCGATGGGATACAAATGAACAGGGTATTAGTGGATAATGGGGCAGTAGTGAATCGGCTTCCGAAGTCGTCTTTGAAGAAATTAGGAAAAAGAAACCCCAGATTAATCCCAACTAGCACAACAATTGCTAGCTTTGCTGGGGATAAACAGATGGCTTAGGGTATCCTATCCATCAACTTGAGTGTGGGAATCAAAGATTGCATGACAACATTCTTTGTTATAGATAGTAATGCCAAGTATAATGCTTTACTTGGCAGGGATTGGATCCACACCAGCAAATGTGTGCCTTCCTCTCTACATCAGAAAATAATGATGGCCCTATGTAATGGAGAGACAGAGGAGATCAATGCAGACCCTTAACCCTTTATTGCTTATACTGACTTTGTAGAGGCTAAGTTATATACTGAAGGAGTGACACCACTCAGTATATTAAGGAAACCTGATGGAACAGTCGAAGTGACGGCTGATGAGGAAGTAGCACACTTGAAGCACTTAGTGCAGGAGAGTGCTGACGAAGAGTTCGTTACCAAGGATGACAATGATGCCTGGTTGTAGGCAAGAAGATAGGACCCATGAAGTCAGACCCTTGGCTTTAGTTAAGTTTTCAGCTTTGGTTATAAAATCAATAGTCCAGAAGGTTTAGGAACAAGAAAGGGAAGCCATGGTGGTTGGCTGTAAGTAGGAGCAACAATAGGTCAGGCCTTTGACCCTTGATAAGTACTATGCATTGGACATCAAAACAAAAGTCCAAGAAATACATGAAGAAGAAGCCTTAAGGAAAGATTTTGTCTATGAGGAAGAAGGTAAAAATGTTGAACCAGAGAAAGTGGGAGTAGAACAAAGCAAAGAAGTTGCTTCGAAGGCAGAAGAAGTCGAAGGAGAAACATTAGTAAGTGCTCAAGTAAAAGACCCCTTGGAAGAAGTCAATTTAGGGGAAGGTTCTGCGTAGCAACCCACTTATATCAGTGCTTGGTTAAGTTTTATTGACATGAACCAGTTGTTGGTAGTCCTAAAGAAATATAAGGATTGTTTTGCATGGTCTTATAATGAACTGCCAGGATTGGATAGGTCATTAGTGGAACATAGGCTCCCTATGAAGCCTAACTTCAAACCACACAAGCAGAAACCAAGACGGATGAGCCCTGAAGTGGTTCAGAAAGTGAAGGAGGAAATTCTTAGGCTCCTTAAGGTAGGCTTCATTAGAACAGCCAGGTATGTCGAATGGTTGTCTAATATTGTGCCTGTGGTTAAAAAGAATAACAAGATGAGGGTTTGCATCAATTTTAGGAATCTGAACTTGGCAACTCCAAAAGATGAATACCTCATGCCTATAGTGGATCTATTGGTAGACAGTTTAGCAGGACACAAGGTTTTGTCTATGATGGATGGGCATTCTAGTTAGAACCAGATCTGCATTGCAGATGAGGATATCCACAAGACATCATTTAGGTGTCCTAGGAATATTGGTGCCTTTGAATGGGTAAAAATGCTATTTGGTCTAAAGAATGTGGGGCACCATATCAAAGGGTAATGAATACTATCTTTCATGATCTTATTGGAGGATACCTAGAGTATTACATTGATGATATTGTTGTAAAATCCCAGTCTATGGAGGAACACTTGGTTCACTTGGAAGTAGCTTTCGAAAGAATGAGAAATTTCAAGTTAAAGCTTAATCCTCTTAAATGTGCTTTTGGTGTATCAGCTGGAAACATCTTGGGATATGTTGTGCACAAGAAGGAAATGCAGATTGATCAGAATAAAGCCAGAGCCATCATTGAGGCCAAACACAAGAAAGAAGTACAAAAGTTCCTTGGTTAGGTTAATTTTCTTCGAAGATTTATTTTTAACACTGCTGGGAAAACTAAAGTATTTTCTTCTTTGTTAAAGTTGAAAGATGAAGAGGAGTTTGTGTGGACAGCAGAGCATCAAGCTTCTTTCGAAAGAATTAAAGCCTACTTGGCTAAGCCTCCAGTGTTGATGTCGCTAAGAAGCGACAAGCCCTTAAAGTTATATATTGCTGCAACAGAAGATTCATTGGGAGCTTTTCTAACCTAGGACAATAAAGAAGGCAATGAGCAAGTAGTTTATTACCTTAGTAGGTTTTAAAATTCTTGTAAATGTAAATACTCAATTGTAGAAAAGATGTGCCTTGCATTGTACTTTGTAGCAATGAAATTAAGATATTATCTTTTGCTACTGTTGTCTTGGTAATTGTAACCACAGACTTGGTTAAGTACATGTTATCTAGACTTATGTTGAGAAAAAGAATTGGTAAATGGATGTTAGATTTGTCAGAATTTTATCTAGAATATGTTCCACAAAAGGCAGCAAAAGAAGAAGATTTGGCTAACTTCTTGGCAGATCATCCATGTCAAACAGAAAGCCAAGAGATAACGGATCTTGGTATGGCCAATGTTGAGCCATGGTAAATGTGGTTTGACGGATCAAAGGCCAATGGTCTGATTGGAATTGGTGCTGTAATTAAGTCACCACAAGCGGTAGAAACCACACATGGTTTCAGGGTTGATGAAATTATTTGTTCTAATAATCAAGCTGAATATGAAGCTTTAACAATGGGACTGGAAATGCTTATTAGATTACAAGCTCAAGCAGTTGATATATTTGGAGATTCTTAATTGGTAGTCAACCAAGTGAAAGGAATTTTCAAATGTCAAAGTACAAGCATGTTACCATATTATGTTGCTGCATTACATTTTCTTTCTCAGTTTCAGATAGCAAATGTGACTTATATCCAAAGGTCCATGAATAACAAAGCCAATGATGTAGCTCAGAAAGTTTCAAATTTCAGAATGAGGGATGATACTCAATTGAACATAAGTCAAGTAATATATCAAAAATTAATACCACCTTTAGCTAAAAGGAATATTGTGTTGGAAGTCAATCATAATGACTTACAGGATCAAGATTGGAGGCATCCAATCATACAGTACTTAATTGGCCCATCTTCGAAGGCCAACAGAAAGATTAAATTATAGTTTATACAATACATAGTGTATGGTAATGCCTTTTACAAAAGGGGAGCAGATAAGTTGTTATTGGATTGTCTAGGGCCGAAAGAGGCACTGATAGTCATGGTTGAAGTCCATGAAGGCATTTGTGGTGCCCATTAACTTGGTGTGAAGATGAGGTGGTTGGTTCGAAGTCATTCCTACTATTGGCCAACCATCCTTAAAGATTGTATAGAGTATGCTAGAGGTTTCCAGGCATGTCAAAAGCATGGCATGATAAGACATGTACCAATAATTGATTTGCATGTAGTTGTGAAGCCTTGGCCATTTAGAGGTTGCACTATGGATATGATAGGGAAAATACATCCACCTTCTTTGAAGCATCACTGTTTCATCCTAGTGGCCACAGATGCTAAACCATATAAGGCTGTAGATCAAACTGAAACTATTGGATTTATTAAAGATTTGATTCACAGATTTGGCATCCCACAGACCATAACTATAGATAATGAGACTATATTTGATGGAAAAATGGTAAAGTCATTCACAACAGAATTTGGAATTAGTCTTATTAATTCCAGCCCTTATTATGCACAAGTAAATGGTCAGGCAGAATCATCCAACAAGTCCTTGAAAAAAGGAATACAAAGAGTTGGGGAAGATAATCGTAGGGATTTGCATAACTTGTTATTGGATGTATTATGGGCTTGTAGAACTTCTCCAAGATCAAGTACTGGAGTCACTCCTTATGCTTTTGTATATGGACATGATGTAGTGTTGCTTGTGGAGATTAACATTAGGTCCTTAAGGATGAAATGCCAGGACCAGTTAACTTCTAAGTAATATCATCAGAGTATGTTCTTGAATTAGAGAATATAGATGAAGCTAGAATTCTAGCATTAAATAATATTCTGTTCCAAATGACAAAGGCAACCAAAAGCTATAATAAGAAGGTTAAGCATATTAGATTTGATGAAGATGATTTGGTGTGAAAAACAATACTCCTAATAGGAATTAAAAGCCATAAATTTGGTAAGTGGTCACCTAATTGGGAAGGACCATATCAAGTCCATAGAGTTTTACCTGGGGGAGCATACCATCTGAGAAATCTAAATGGTTATGAACATCCCAAGTAAATCCATGATAGGTATTTGAAGCCTTATTTTCCAACTGTGTGGGAAACACATGAAGTGTGAGAAATGCTAAACAAAAGAAGCATGAAAACATTCAAATAATAAATAAGGATTTCATTTCAAAAAGAGTTAAGTACATGCAACCATAGATTGGCCCAAAAATCAGTACAATGCTTCAATTATTCCCTTATAATTGATTCTCTACTCTTAAGGGATGGGAACAACAGAATGGTTGTAGCCATGTCCTGCCTACGGTTAGTTAGCCTTTGATTGGTAATCTGCGTCTTTGTAGCAGTTCGATCCAAGGCTAGGTTAACTGCTGCTAACTCCTCTTCTAATTGAGCCTTTTTCTCCAAGAGTTGGATACGAAACTGTGAAGTAGAAAAATGTTGTCCCTTCAATTTAGATACCTCAGTATGTATATGGGAAACAAATTCCTTGTCTTTCAATAGCTTCTCTTCTGCAGCCTTAGTAATGTGGTAGATGTTGACATAGAAATCTACGGTAGTTGTTGCCTGAGATAAGTGGCTTGAAATGGCCATATTGGATTGCTCAATGACTTTGCAACATTGGAGGAAACCATTCTTAAGTATGGGTCTTTGCAAGGCTTCGAATGGGATCCTTGAAAATGATGTTAGCAATTCCAAACAAGTCCTTAAGTCCAATGGAGGCAAAGAAAGCTCTACTGATGGTTGATGAGCTCTTAAAAATTTCTAAGAGAAAGTCAGGAAGGGCCAATGGTTCAGCTTCACTGCTGGCTACTGGAGTGGTTAAAGATGTGTCAAAAAGGCTAGCTAGCCGGGCTTCAAAAATGTCAATCTCTTCCACTGACATTGAATATGCAGAGAGGTTTGGAAGAGATGGTTATATAGAGATAGGAGAAGAGGTTGAAGTGTCCTTGGCAGTGTCTATAGTCTTGGCGACTAGCAGATCAAGAGAAGAGGGACTAGAGCTGGATGATGGTGGTGGACAAGAAATTGGTAAGCTATCAGTATCTTATCTGAGAGCACCGGCTATCACTGATAAGGTGACAACTAGGGCCTTCTTAGGTGATGAAGGAGCAACCAGGATTGTAGGAAGAGTAAATTGGGCTGAGGTAAAGGTTAGATGAGGTAGATATGGAGTTAAGCCCAGACATAAAGAAATAGGGATGCCTTGCCTCAAAAAGGTATGGAAAGTGTAGAGCTGGGAAGTAGAAGTATTGCCTGGATGGGCTCGACACTTAAGGGCACTTCGGTGTTGATCTTCTTTTTCTTTATCGAGGCTGCCTCAAATGGCCTTTCAATCTCAGACAAGGCAAAAGAAGCCATTGTCAAAGGAGGAGGAGGTGGAGTAACTGTTGCTACAAAATAGAAAACAAGAAGCAATGGTAAGTTTTATTGCTGAAAACCTGGGAAATGAAATTGCTAGAGAAACTAGAGGAAATTACTAGCCTCGAAAGTGGTGGTGGTAATGATTGGAGAATTGCGAAGAGTGTAATGTTCGGCATTTTGTTGCCTCCTTGCAATTTCCCTTTGAAGTGTATCAGCAGTAGCAACTTCATTCCTTAATATCTGTTGTTGCCTCATTTTCTCAAATCTTTGGAAAACGACTAATTCCTTGGATTGCTCTCTCTCTACTGCCTTGGCGGCTGCTTGATGAGTAGGGTCATCAAAGAAATCAGAGGGGGAGACTGTTATTTTCTTCCTCCTCTTAAGTGGTGTTTCTTCAGGTACCTTTTCCCCTTCAGGATCAAGCACAAGTTTCTTTTTCCTTTATTACTGTCGCTGCTTGTCTTTAAAAATGTTTAGGGCTTGAGCCCTCTGAGGAGAGTCTACTTGTGAAGCTCCTACATCAATAGGAAGCTATAAGTAAATGAACAAGGCGTTATAAAGAAAAGAGAAATGAGAGATAGAAATGCATGACTCTCTTCGAAGCAGCCCTGGTGACTCTAGGAGGAGGAGGAGAGGCAGCATGAGTAGTCTCTGTGGCAGCAGGAGTAGGAGCTGGGATAGCAGGAGTAGTAGAAGGAATGATGAGTCCAGTCTCCTTGGACTTGACCTGAGGCACATCCAGCCCCCACTAACAAATCTTGAGGAGGGATAGCCAAGTGCGCCTCCATATTGACTGTCCACCAATTCTGGTATCTTTCCAATGTATTGCTGTAACAACCCACATTCATGTCATAGTCATGTTCATGTTCATTTACATAACTTTGTCTTGTTAAGTTTGCATTCATGAATCTTGCCTTGTTTTGTGCTCATGTGATTTGTCTAAGTGTTGTATGCATGCTTTGTTCCTTCCTTGGTGTCTCAAGCCTAAGTTATGTTAAGCCTAGATCATTCCTAGCCGAGGTCACCTTCAGCCTAGAAATTATCTTGGAACCACTTTGTTTGACCTCCACCTTCGCCCTGGCATATTGGCCGAGATATCATTATCTAGGCCGAGGTGTTCATCATCAAGGCCGAGATGTGTATTATCTAGGCCGAGATGTTACCTTTGCACCTAAGTGATCTTGTCCTGGAGTGGTATGACCTAGACTGAGGTGTGGCACATCTAGGCCAAGGTGTGGCACAGCTTAGTCAAGTGTTGTCCTTCCTAGCCGAGGTCATTGTCACCTTAGTTGCCGAAGCTTTGTCCTTAGCCGATGTCATCACTTGCCGGAGTGCCTTACCGGGTAGCTTGTTAGATACACTTTGTCTTACACATGTCTTGTCAATCTGTCACCTTTTTTAGGAGAGCCAACCAGCCGTTGCCACGTGTCCGAGCTGAGTGTTAAGTCAGCCGGCAGAGGGAGAAACCTATCATTTCTATATCCTTGTTCTAAAGAGGAGAGAGAAGCTCTAGGAGAGGAAGACGAGTTCTTGAGGGAGAGTGGATTTCCAAGCTTGATCCCTAGAGATCGAACTGTTAGATCCGTGTTCTAAGGTTAGATTCTTGATCTACCCACGTTGTTCGTTATGTTCATGTTATTGCATTGCATGATTGAATATGATTTGTAAGCCATGCATTGCTTTGAAGTTCGGTTTTAGAAAGAGAAAATAGTATTCATGTGTTCTTCAAGAAAAGTCATGTTTTGATCTGAAAGCTCATGCCAAGGTCCATGTTTTTGTGTTTGTTTTCATATGATCTTCAAGTATGGGTACCCAGGTCCATGTTTTCGAACTCATAGCATGAAATTCCAGATTTTTGTAATAAAGAAGTTATGATTTTAGCATTCATATTCTTCATGGTCTTCATGTTCTTCACGGGTGGAAACCCAGATCTCCAGACCTCACTTCCCTAAGTGTAGTCGCCGAGATCACTCTTACCTAGACCTCACACTTAGGTCAAGCATCGTATCTCACCTTGGCCTATCTTGCATGATCACTTACACCTTTAGTTTGTCTTGTGCGCACCTCGGCATGCAACCGCACGCCGAAGCCTAGGTAACCACAACTCGGCCAGGAGGTGTGGGACCTCGGCAAAGACCTGGTTAGTACCCAGCATGTCTTCCTGACATGTAAAACAGTGTTTTGACTTCCAGCATGTTTTCCCGAGATCATTTGCATGTATGTAAGACTTGTTTTGAGAAGTGCATTCAATAGGCTTTGCCATGTGTTTGTAGGACTTGGACCTTTGCTTTGATCCCGACGTCCCAAGAACTATGTGAGTGGTATTTTTAATAAAGCTATGTTATCATGTTTTGATAAGCTTTGCTTCACCTTGTTTTGAAGAGTATTTGATCAAGCATGAATGATTACCCCTATTTTGTATATCAAGAATTGTCTTGTTTTGATGACATTCTTGGAAAGTCCTTAGTGCCAGGGGACTATAATGCAACTGCACATCTTGTTTTGAAAGTCCTTAGTGCCAGGGGACTATAATGCAACTGCACCCTTGCTTGAGAGATCTCTGCCATCAACGGTCTAGGATACGGATGGCCCCACCAACGGTCTGGGATACGGGTGGATTTGTCTAATCGATTCTGGGTCGATTATTCCATTGTTTTGTCTTGTTTTGCCACTGACAGTCTATGAACGGGTGGGTTTGTTTGTCAGGAATGTCATCACCCCTTGTATTATGTTGATGCTATTAACATCCAAAGTAAGTAAGTGAGTAAATTTTGTAAGATCAAGTTGATGAACTAGATTCATCCCACGTTTTTGTACAAGCTATGATATGTATGTTTTGCAAAGACCTCGGTAATCATTCATTAAAACCTTTATTACTTATACCATTCATTGAGTATCCAAGCTCACCCTCCCTATGTATGTATGTAGGTAACAAGCAAGAAGTCGGCTACGCCGAGATGTGTGTGTTTTGTATGTATGTTATGTCGGCAGTGAGGATGTCAGCAATCTGGAAGATTATGTTTCTTGATTTGTAGTTCAAGTGTTTTTGTATATGTCGGCTTGAGAGGCCTTTGAACAAGATGTAATATGTATTTTGCTTATGTTATATTTAAGATGTAAGACCATGTCAAATATGTATGTCATTTTATTTGACTTATGCACAGCTCTTATGGACTAATTAGATTTGTATATATTGCTTCCGCACATGTTAGCCCCATATGTAATACTTTGATTGTGTGTGAATTTTGTAAGTGGCCATCGGTAATCTCGGATTACTGGCCATCACGGCACCATCCTACTAGGGGCAGTTTGGGGTCGTGACAATTGCCTTGAGGAATGAAGGGTAAGTATTCAAAATCACTTAAGTCTTGGATCAACTTGGAGGTTGCTTCCTCCAATCCGGACCTTGGAACTTTTAGTTCTCTGCTTACAAGATTTGAGTTGGATTGGCTGCAGAGAGGGATGGGAATCCCCTGAGTGAATCCAAATTGCCTAGCGAATTGGGCAGGGCAGTACGGCTTAGAAATACATTTATGAGCTCTAGGATTCACAGTGCCAATGAAAAGCTCCATAGGAATTAGAATGGAAGCCCACATATTTTTGTGTTGAGGCCTAGAACAGGACTTGCCACCCAAAAAGGCCCTCAGCCAGGTTGGTCCAAGGTTGGTTTTGAAGGGACAGAAAAATAGGCTAGAAGGGGAAGATGGAAGTTGATGGAAAAAAGAAAAGTAGAAGGCAAAATTGGAAGGGTAAAGAGAGACCCTAGCAAACTTCATGCCATAAGAGGTAGGGTCTAGTGATAGAAATCTTAGGCATTTAGAGTGCAAGTCAGTGAAATATGTAAAAAGCCAGAATTGGAGTATCCAAAATGGGCCTCCTTGATTGGCAGTAATGGGTTTTTCACAAAATTGAGAGCAAGTTCTGTAGACATGACCCAAAACATATGGAGCTAAAGCTACCTTTTCATGTAAAACAAAAGCTTTAGCAAGAGGGCCAAACTTAGGCATAATCCTCTGAGAAGAGGTACAGAAGAAGAATTTACAAAGCCAATACAATAAAAACGAAAATAGTTCCCTATCAGTTACAGGACCTTTCCTTTTGTTCTCAGATTTGACAAAGTCACTATAGGATGAATTCAGAGGAGAAATAGAAAAAGAAATGTTAAGGTCAGGATAGTCTGGGCCAAAAGGAGTGCCAGTAGGGGATAACCTTAAAAGGTGGCAGATGTCAAGGACAGTAGGGGCCATCATACCACATCTAAACTGGAAGAAATTAAAAGCAGAGTTCCAAAAACAAAGGGCAGCAGGTATTGAAAATGGATCCTCCGAAATAGTGAACTTGGATAGTTAAAGGGTGTTGAAGAGGTAGAGTTCTCGGAGATCCAATGACCTGGCGGAAATAACTCGATCATACCATTCTTTCCATTTTAGTCTTACTATGAGCCAACAGCAATGGGGTCGGTTCATCCTCCAGCTTCTTCAATCTAGACCACCTTTGTAAAGGAGACAGTGGTTCTCTAAACGCGGGTATAAAGCAGGAAGCTGAGCAGGAGCCTCTCTAAAAATGGGCCCAAGCACATATTCTTGTTTCTCGTGATGACGGGGAATGAAAATGCGCCCATTGATGGCATTATCTTCGCCAGCTTTGTATTTCTCACACTCTTCAGCAATGACCCTCTTCAAAGCTACGGATGGGCTCATGCACTTCACAACTGGCACTTTCAAAGAGCAAGAAGCCATTAGCAAAAGTTTTCGGAGGACGAAGCTGAAAAAAAGAGTAAAGAGGAGGAGAGCAATAGAAATAAATGGTTTGTGTTTTGGGCGAGCAAGTAAGTTAAAAGCACAAAGAGAAAGGGGTTTTTAAACCTTTCTTTCTGAAAGATGCCTGTAGACGTCCCCGAACGCTCCCAGTAGGGTGAGTCCCGTTCTGTTCATTTGGGGTCACTACAGCTCAAGACTCTCAAATTGTCACGGTTCTAAATCTGAACCAAAGAGTCCAAATCCGGCAAATCGTTTTAAGAAAACAGATTTTTTGAAAGAAATGCCAAACATGGACTGCTTTGCCAGATACAGAGTCGCCACCTAAATATTTTATTTTGGGAAATTTAGGAAACCCTGACTCGGTGCCAAAAGGCCACGTGTCCGTCATCACCAAAGTTGCCTCGGCTCGGGAACTTGGGTACGATTGGGGAAGGTCACTTCGTGAGCACCCCCGCTCGCCCCGATCAAAGATCGGCCTCTACTAACCATGATATCTATTTTTGAAAAACATTGTGTGTTCTTATTCCAGTTATTAGCCTAGATTTACTATGTGATGGTGCACAGCATACAAGTATAGACTGGATTGCCTGAATTGAACAAAACATTTCATGTTTGTTTTTGAAAGATAGTTTGATGGTGCTACTCGCAAGTAGGCTAAGACGTGGATTTGCCACCCTCGGGTGGGCTTAGAAAATATGATTTTGCCACTATCTAGTGAGCTTAAAACGCACATTGATGAATTGTTCCAATCCAAATAACCCAACCTTCACCCACAGGCATTCAGGCAGTTATATCACATAAGCAGTTAGCCTCATGTAAGCATGCCTATCATGACAGTCACTCACACACATGCAAGGATGCTAAAGCATAAAACTTACCGAGTACCCAAGCCAAAACAGAAGCTAGGTTAGAAATCCATGCATGGTCCTAATTATACAGAAATGCCTAATGCAACACATGCAAAAATGCAACTATAGCAGGCTCGGCTATTCTAAGCATGGCATATGAGAATGCAACAGCTAACAAGTATTCAACTTTGAAAATTGAAATACAATGCATAGTTAGTATGATGCGCCGAGCCCGGTGCATGCAATACAGATGAATGAATGCAAACATGCTGTCATACTGTATGCTAATTGAAACATGCCCTAATCTAACCATCATAACAGGTAAATAAAAGGAGAAAGACGTGGGGTTGGAAGAGATGCATCACACACACACACACTTATTACAGTTTTGCCCTCGCGCAGAGGGTCCGAATAAATATACAGTCCCAAATAAATAATTACAGTCCCGAATAAATACAAAAATCCTAATTAATTTACAAATTAATCTAGGAAAGCTATAAACTGGCATGCAAGCCAGGGACTGCCTCGACTCTGATGAATGATATATGTTCGGGCTGCCTTGCGCGGAAATCCACTGGGATGTCCCAATTAGCCTCTGTTTTGCAATTAGTCTTGGAAAGCGCGCCGAGCTCCGGAAGATTGCTGATTCTTGATTTGCTGTAACAGAGAGCAGGAAAGGGGCATAGCAATGTATTTTCACAGATATATGCATGTCTCGATCCTCGTGCCACCAATATAGAATGAATGCACACAAAACTCAGCTAAAACCTAACTCCATCATGGATATTCCGGAGTGTCGGTGATTGGGGAATTGAGACACGTTCCGTCACTCGGAGTACGAAACGTACCTCGTTTCCTGTGCTCGGGCTAACCCCTATCCCAAGCATGATGCGATATGCATGATATGCATGAAATGCAACTAAGATACAACCTAACATACACAATGCTATGAAATGGCATACACGATGCACGAGGTAACATGGCATACACAATGCACTAGCATACAACCTAGCATACGCAATGCTATGAAATGAAATGGCATACACAATGCATAATGGACTTATACCAACATGAGTGGACCTCAGCCACACTCACATAAGAGGCCATTAGATGAAAATGAGACACTCGAGATGCGTGCACCGAGGACCGACCCTAAGGCACCGAATGCCACTCTAACAAGACATGGCAAGGAATGAAATATGATATGCAAACATGCAAATTTCAGTGCTAAAATATGACCCAAAACAGTCCCGAATCATGGAAACAAGGCTCCCGATGCATGAAATGGTCCCGAAATGCAAGATTAAGCACATGAAATGACTTGTAGCTACATCAAGCATGCATTATTTGATCATGACATATGAAGACAGGTTCAAGGCAGCCCCAAAACAAGCATGTTTACAGTTTTAGATGAGGCCAAATAATGAACAAAAATGGGGCTAAACTAGCATGCAAAAATGGCCCTAAATGTGAGGTAATGAAGCAAGTCACAGCTTCTGGCCCCAAACAGCGGAGGGTCCTTCAACAATGTTGAAGAGGGACAAAAAATATGACCTTTTACAGTTTACAACAAACCAAAAAAACCAACACAGGTATGGCTAAGCTCTCATGCAAGAAATGGGCCAAAAGAGGGACAAAGAAGCAAGTGGTGGTTTCTGGCCTCAAACACAAAGGGGCCCTTCAACAATGTTGAATAGGGGCCAAAAATATTGCACTTTACAGTTGATGGTCAGACCCAAAACATTATGCATGCAAGCCTAAAATGCTAAGCAAAATAAGGCCAAAAAGAGAGATATAACAGAAAGTATATGAAGGATACCTCAAACAGTGAAAGATTCTTAATGAAACATGAAGAGGGGGTCAAAATAAGACCATTTACAGTTCTGAAAAGAGCCCGAAAATATAAGCACAAGGGGCTAACAAATCATGCAAAAATATGGCCAAAAGAGAGATATAAAGGCAAGTGATAAATAGAAGCCTCAAACGGCAATGAGCCCTTCAACAATGTTGAATAAGGGCTCAGAATAAGCCACTTATCAGTTTATGACAGAGCTCAAAATAGTTTATACATAGGCCAAAAATACTATGCAAGAAAATGGCATACAAGGGAGATAATGAAGCAAGTGCAATAAAGAGGCCTCAAACAGTGAGAGGCCCTTAAACAAAAGTGAAAAGGAGCTCAAAATAAGCCTAACTCCAGTTAGGGTCGGAGCCCAAAACAGCAAGCACAAGGAGCTAAGAAAGCATGCAAAATATGGACCAAAAAGGGGGAAATGGAGCTTACCCTTGAAGACTAGTCCTTGGCACCCTTTTGGCTTGAAATGCAGCACTCCTAGGCCTTGAAGAACAACCTCCAGCTGCTGGAATGGTGGATGGAGGGGTGGGGCTATGAGGTGTAGTGTAAAATGGTGTAGGGTTTGAAGGGTTTTGGTGTTTGGAGTAGAGAAGGAGAGAGATGTAATGCAAGAGGCTTGAGGGAATTTTTGTAACCCTTAAACCAGAGCTGGAGCTGCTGTTATATAGGCAAAAAGGGGGGAAAAAAGGGGGCGGGAAATGGAGGGAAAACAATCCAAGTTTCCCCCCAAAATGCAGCCCTCCGGATACAGAATCTGGGGGGAAAAAGAGGGTGTATCTGCACTGTACTTGATGCAAGGATTCTGGCCGGCCAGTTATTGGGATTGTAGGTGGCCGGCCGGCCAAGGGTCAAAAGGGTCAAGTATGATTAATGGCCAGCCACCACAGAAAGAGGGCCTCTGATGTGTGCACAACACAACCATGTGGTTGAACACTGGAAAAAGTGAACCAGGAGAGAGAACAACCCACTTTTCAAAGGGGTTCAAAAGGGTCAACAACAATTACTGGCCGGGCACAAAATATTGGTGGCCTCCCAGATGAGTACATCACAGATATGGGGTTTAGGGTTCAAGAAAATGGCCCAAGGGTGGTCAACATTGGCTTTAAAGTGAACAAAATCGGGCGACGGAGGGCGATGAAGGGATAAAGTTGGCTGACAGAAACCACGAAGTTGGTCTCTCGGACCACAATGTCCCTCAAAAGGGAGCAAATAAGATGTAGGCCAAAAACCGGGGCAAACGGAGGTGGTGAAGCGGTCCCGGACCGAGGCACACGGCCAACGGCTCTGAAAAATCAAAAACTGGGCTCCAAACGGGCAAAATGGCCTATGACCACGAAACGTAGCCTACGGCCATTGAGAGATGATCTACGAGACCTCTCCCTCCCTTTGGGAAGAGAAACAGAGAAAACCGAGCCTGGTTCGCAAACCGAGGCAAGGTATGAAAGAGTCCGGAAGTCCGGAGGCAAGGCTCGCAGCCGAAACTCTGAAACTTCTGAACAAGCACAATATGCAACATCACCGAGTGCTCAATCGGTGACGTCTGAGTCTTGAGGTCGGTCAAAAATGGGGTGTCTACAGTTGCCCCTCTTTGACAGAACTCGAAAGTCACACGTGACGGGAGTGAATGGCAAAGGCCAGAGACGACCCATTTTTGACTAGGCTGAAGACTTAGACAAACATACAAAATAACAAAGATGTGCCCATAGGCATGCCCGCAGGCAAGGGCAAAATGCAAAATGATATGCACAAAGCCGAACGTAGCCCATGATCAATTCAAATGCAGCAAGCTGTAATGAAGCACATATTCACAATAGATGCAACAGTTTTAAGCAAGAATGCGAAGCGAAACTACATTTCATGTGCAGAGAATCATTGAATTTTCGCTACGTCTCACACGGAGAAGATACAATGCCTGCGCGGTTCGTCTGGTCGCACCAGCCTCAAATGAACCGTACATACAATATCATGCCTCATGGTGCTGGGGATCTCTCGCTTCTTCTTGGTTGAACCACGGGTACTACTTTTCTACCTGACTATGGTCGCAGCTTTCCTTATTCTCCAACTGGGTGACAGGCTAGGTTGATTCAGTATGCAGAATTGAGGCGCATATACATGCTATCTCAATCTATGGGGCTGCCATACAGATTTCAAGCCGAGGATATACCCCTGGGTATTTAAACCAGACTTTAGTCTCGGAAATTCCAAACCTTTGCGTTCTAGGCAAGAGCCATTCGAGCTCTAGTTTCCACCGTCTCAGTTGGTCTCCTAGGAACTCACCGCAAACACAGGCAGGTGGCTATACCAGACCACTGGAAATCGTTCGGGCACGACAAACACCAAAGGAATTGCACCTTTAGATGATTTAAGGTCTCCTAGACCAGGAGTGCCCAAGATAGTGCGATGAAATGCAAGTGCGATGCGCAGAATGGCGCGAATGATGATGCAGGATTTAAGGTCTCCTTAGACCGGACGATAAAACAGATATGATGCAATGGATGTAACAGATGTGATGCAATAGACAATAGATGCGATGCAACAGAGAGTACAACAGATGCAAAGGGTGACATATTCCAACCACGCTGGACTCGTGAGTGGAGGAAGAACAAAGAAAATCAATCAAGAGCGCGTTCCATGCAACCTAAGATAAGTTCCAAACACGCTGAAATCGTGTAAGGAAGGGGACACTCAAACCACGCTGAAATTGTGAGAAGAGGCCCAAAAATAACCACCCAGGTGCGTACACAACGTAGCCTGAGAAAAATTCCAAACACGCTGAAATCGCGTAAGGAACGAGACACTCAAACCACACTGAAATCGTGAGAGGAGGTCCAAACAACCGCCCAGGTGTGTACACAACGCAACCTAGGATAAATTCCAAACACGTTGAAATCGCGTAAGGAACGGGACACTCAAACCACGCTGAAATCGTGAGAGGAGGCCCAAAAAAAACCCCCCAAGTGCGTACACAACGCAACATAGGATAAATTCCAAACACGTTGAAATCGCGTAAGGAATGGGACACTCAAACCATGCTGAAATCGTGAGAGGAGGCCCTAAAACAACTGCCCAGGTGCGTACACAACGCAACCTAGGATAAATTCCAAACACGCTGAAATCGCATAAGGAATGGGACACTCAAACCACGTTGAAATCGTGAGAGGAGGCCCCAAAAAAACCGCCCAGGTGCGTACACAACGCAACCTAGGATAAATTCCAAACACGTTGAAATCGGGTAAGGAATGGGACACTCAAACCACGCTGAAATCGTGAGAGGAGGCCCAAAAACAACTGCCCAGGTGCGTACACAACGCAACCTAGGATAAATTCCAAACACGCTGAAATCACGTAAGGAATGGGACACTCAAACCACGCTGAAATCGTGAGAGGAGTTCCAAAAACAACCGCCCAGGTGCGTACACAACGCAACCTAAGAAAGTCCCGGAGGACAACAATCCCAAACGCTGCTCAGCGTAAAAGGATAAAAGGTAGAAGATAACACAAGATGCAAATAAATGGAAGTATGGTGTGTATGACAATACAAGTGGAAAAATACATAACAATGCAGGTGGAAGGGTGCATAACTTTGAAACAGGCTTGATCTTGCGCTTGAGGTAGAGGCACACTCATACTTCGGAGCATTGACAAGGCTTTGAAAATATACATCCGGAATACAATCACGAAATTTGCTGAAGGTGAAACACACTCAGATGCTTCCATTTTCCCTCTTTTCTTTTGCTTTGCAGTCCAGAACCCATGTAGCTTCAGATAGGTCCTGGTTTTACTGTTCTCACGTGACCTAGGTTGAACCCCGCGACTTTATGAAAGAACCAATTCTGTTTTGCACAAATGTGGAGAACGGCACGGCACTCGGAGCACAAAACGATTTTATTTTTGGAAATTGAGAGATGAGTTTTCGACCAGGTATTGAGCCTACGACTGAACACAGCAAAACGACTCAACAAGGAAATAAAAGGCACACAACCTAGACACGTCGAGTAACACTCGAAATGACTCGAAACAAGAATTAAAACAAAAGGACACGACACTCAGACATGCACAGGGAGCCTGTTTCACCGGGTAGTGTTTCCCACCCTTTCTCATTTGTGGTTCTCACATCACTCGGCCCTCAAGCTCTGTTTTTTCTGAAAAAGCCCTTTTCTCGCTTTTTCTCTCATCACACATCTCTCTATTCTTCGATCTCTCATTTTTCATCCCTCCCCTGGGTGGTTGATGGATAAACAGCAAATTGTGGGCTCGTACCCCTAGCATTCTGCTAGATTCTCTTTCTTCCGCTCACAGCTAGTGAATTCCTCCCACGGAAGGGTTGCGCTACAACTGGGTGTGTAGCAAATCTGCAGCTAACATCAGTTGATGATGCTTTGCTGGAGAGTTTGGACGTGATAAGATCTGTCCAGATGATAGAGTGGAATATCTTGCCCCATTCTAGTTCGTGCTTCGCACTTTGCTTGATACCACGTTGCCTGGAGGATGTGAGAGCTTTCTGCCCTTTGTTGTGCCCTTTTCTGGCGAATACGGTGCCCTTTCCGACAAGTAGAGTGCCCTTTCCAGCAAGTATTTTGACAAAGGGGAAAAGACAGAACACCTTACTCAACTGTGCCCCTAGTTCATCATTTTGACCATTTTTTGTTTTAGTTTTCTCCTAAAAAATTTTGACCAAAATGAGAGTTAGATTAACATGCTTGTTCAATTTTCTGATTTAAAATCATGCAAGTCAGGCCACGAGCACTGAAAATTTTCCTCTTTTGGGTCCAAGAAATGGTCCAGTTTTGAAAATGGAATACTTTTCGAGAAGATTAGTCAACCTCAGTAAAAATTCTCAAAAACTATTTCGCAAATGGCCACTGCTCGATGCTGGCTTCGATCCCAAAGTGAAAGTTCTGGGCGTCTTGGTATTGGATCCGGATGGATGTCTGAGCGGTTGAAAGAGTCGCCTATTTGATTTGGATGAGTGTGAGCAGACGGGATGGATGTCTGAGCGGCTATCTAAGATTAGGGGGGAGATCCTCAGTAGTGGTGTTCCTTATTTGTCTACTCTTCCTTTGAAATAGCGGGCTGGAAAACTTTGGCTCCCATTTCAGCTGCTCCCCAATCCCAAGGTAGCAAGAAGGTCAGCCCTTCTTAGAGACTCTACGAAAAAAGAACGAAGAAGTAAGGAAATGCGGCCCCTCTAGCTTGCATCAAAGAGCACGGAACCTACCCTTGAGATGCACAACCTCAGATTCGAAGGAAAATTGCCCCTTTCCTGAAGGACACTGCATGGCAACGAAAAGTTGCCCCTTGTTTGAACGGCACCGCGGCGCATTGAATGGCAATGGAAAGTTGCCCCTTGTTTGGATGGCACCGCAGCGCATTGTAAGCAGTCCTCAGAGTGATGAACATAACCAAATCCTCAGATACAGAGAAGACAAAGATGACCAGAACCATCGCATGGACACAGTTGATTTGGAAGTGTTTATGGCTGGACTTCAGAATGAAGTTGCCTACATATCCCAAAGATGGGAATCAAGCCTTACGTAGTTCGGGGTTAAGGTACACTCGGGTATTAACCTCTCCTTTTTAGGCTCTAACTTTTGCCAAGGCGCCCGTCGCGGGTTTTCGGCCTTGCGAGCTTTGTTCTTCTTTCTTTCTTTTTTCAATTATTTTCTTCTTTTTTTTGATATTCTTTTCTTTTCACTTTTTTTTTTCATTTTTTCTTTCTTTTTTTTTTCTTTTCTTTTCTTTTTCTTTTTTTTTTCTTTTTTTGTTCTTTTTGTTCTTTTTCTTGCTCTAACTTTTGCCTGGGTCGCCCTTCCGGGTTTTCGGCCCAGCGAGCCTCTCAAGGGTAAAAGTGTAGCTTGGTCCATGCCAAATGGTTATAGGGTTTCGAAGCTATCCGTATTCAGGAGAGTGGCTGTTGATTTGTAAGATGACTCATCTTCAGCTCTTCGAGCATGTCTGATATCTTTGCCCCTAGTTAGAGGGGTACTTCTGTTCAAACTTTGCAAGCTTCTTCTGATCTTCTGATCTTTTTGATCTGACTTTCCTGGCCTCATGTTCGAGGGTTGCTTCAAATCTAGCCACACAGGCCTCACATCGTATTTGACCGTTGAACCTTCTGAATTCAAGTTCAAGGTTTGGAAGCGAAGGGGTTGAGTATCGAGGCTGAGAGCGATCCTAGGCTGCAAATCTCAAGAGCGATTCCACACAGGTCTTCGCAGGACCGCGCAAAATATTTTGTTTTTGAAAGTTTTTAAGAAAGCGACAAATCGCTCGCGCTGAAGATAGTGTGAAACCAGTCTGGATCAAGCCAGGGTCCTTCTCAGTACTCACGCTAACAAGCATGATTTCATTCATTAAGGGCTTAGCACGCCTCTCTTTCTCTCAAATGATCAAAGTTTTGAAAATCCCAAGGAATTCCTTCCTCTTCGTTTTCACCGCAGTGTTCAAAAAAGTTTTGAAAAACTTAGGTCGATACAATGATTTCAAGGCACAGAAAAGACAGAGTTCGTTAGTCAAATACTGCCGTCTCATTCAGAACTTCCGGCATAACTGGCACAAGGCAAAAGCAAATGCGAGAGCGTGAAGATCACTGCTGTTTTATTCAAAAATCTGTTGGCACAACTGGCTCCCTGGCAGAAACAGACTCAAAACAAAACGAAAAGACAAACATAAAACAAAATGGTGACGCTCGAGGTAACACCCCCCGGAATCACCCGACTCCTATACAACAGGACTGACTCGATACGACAAGACAGACCTCAACTGACTCAATATGAAAAGACTAACTCAAAACAAAAGGACGGACTCAAAAAAAAACAACAAGACTGACTCAATACCCAAGTCAGAATGTAGCTTTCGCCAAATGCTCAAAACGGTGCGTGCCATACGCCATATCTAGAGTAAATCGAGTGCCATCCGCTGGTGGTTCATCCCCCGATCACATGGTCATATTATCCCCCAAGTTCACCGATCCAGTGCCGATAGACTTTGCAGAGCTTGGCACGGCAATGACCCCGTTGTCAAATAAATCCTGTACTTCATGGCGAAGACGGAAGAAGTTGTCGGTAGTATGACCAGTTTGTTGATGGAAGGCGTAGTACTGGGCAGCGTCATGCGTAGCCGGAAGAGGGTTCGGGAGAGGCCGAGGTCTAAGGGGTTTGAGATGGCCTTGTCTTATAAGCATTTGGAAAGCTTTGGACAAAGGCACGTGGAGGGCATGGAAGACCCTTTGACCTCGGGGTTGGTACTTCAAAGTTTGTGGATTTTTGCTGGACGCACCAGTAAAGGGATTGGCAGGTGCTGGCCTGGTTTGTTGATCTCTTCTGAGTGCAGGATTATAGCTGAAAGGAATGTTTCTGATACAACGACCCTTCTCCCGGCTTGCCCTTGATTCAAACTGCCCCCAACTTGAGTGGCAAAAATATCATCCACAGTTTTTGCAACCATTGCAAGCACTTGCTCTTTGTTCAGTCCCTCGGCTTTCAAAGCCTCAACAGCCAACAGGAGATGCTCATGGGGATCCATGCCTGCCCCTACCTTGTTCTTACCGTCTGCCTCCACTTTGCCAAGGGATTGGCATTCATCAAATACAGCCTGTTCCAAGACTGGGGAGCCTTTTGACATGAACTCCCTGGTATGTGATGTGGTTGATGACGGAGCCGATGTCCCGGAGGCCAAATCTGTCACAGTTCTCTGAAGATCTTCGATCATTCTCTTCAGCTCAGAAGTAGTGGGTTCACGGGTTTGAGATGATTGGGGTCCAGGTGCATCCATCATGCATAAGTCCATATAAGCACCAAAACTCAAAACTAGGCACATGTATTGAACCACAAGTATACAAAGCAAGCATTATTTGATCATGAAGTCTAAAGACAGAGCCAAAAGAGAGTTTTTGAAAATTCTCAGTGTCACTTTCAAATGCTGTGGGTCGTCTGAACTCAATAGGGGGGAGTCTGGAGTTGGTGGGTGTTTTAGACAGCTGAGTAGCACCGGGGGAGGCTGGCGTGAAATTCCGTATATCCTGGACGTGTTGCCTCCGAGTATAGGAACTCTTGGTGGAGGGAGCTGGGTGTGAGTAGCATGACTGGGGCCAGTTTGCTGCTCTAACCTTGGTAATTCGGTATCTTGGCCTTGTGGACGTCTATGAACCACAGCTGTTGCTTGGTGCATTTTCCGCTTGACGGACAGCATAGTCTCGCGCAATGCTTCATCTATACTGGAGTATGGCTGCGGCACCATCTCTTCGCATGAGAATATCCTGTCTCCTGCTACACGAGCAACTGGTCAGAGATACCTGTGTCTGCAGTATGCTCAGACAATATAACATGGCTGTTCCATAGCCAGAGGACGATGAGTCTGGAGCTGCTGGTAGCCACTCGTTGGTTCTGATGCGCCGACCACTTTTTCTCACCTGCTCGCTGTAAAAGGAACACTGATTGCCTCCTAAGAACTGAATGTTGCCTATCACTAGAGGTCTGAATTCAGCACTAGTCGTCGGCGAAATGTACCGCCGCTCTGAGGCTGGATTTCTCGGAGCCTTCTTGAATGCTATGGTTCAAACACTGCCTAGCAGAAGGAAATAGACAGACAAATCTCAGCCTTGATTTACTACTGAAACAGATATGAGCGATAGTTGATAGTGCTGCTCTATTTGGAATTCGCCCAAAATTCTGCGGAAAACCTGATACCGTCAAGGTAAAACTGATGTCATCCAATACTGATGCCGGCAGGCCTGTATGCCCAAACTTTCGTAGCTAGTACATTGCATCAGATAGAGACGCATCTAACAAGCGAGTAGCAGACAGGTGAGAGGTCAAAACACCCAATGTTGGGTAGGGTTCCCTGCTCTCAAGCGCTTTTGGGCTAGGTTTCACTAGTCGCTACTTCAGCGGTTTCAAACAGCCTATATCGATAACGCACCGTCTAGTTTGGAAGATCACATGGATTCCGAATATGTACTAAGCGTCGATGTCAATAGGGTGCCCCGTGAAGACACCGGGGTTTGTGTTCCCTACTGGCAGAGCCACAACCGGTCAGCCTTATGGTCATGTCTTGTACAAACAAGCCTCGCGCAAACCGTTCAGAGAATATGCAGATGGCAAACACGGTGTCCTAGGCGCACCATGCAAATGAAATGCAAGAAACACACAAGTGTAGTCAAAACAAGATATCATGAGTTGAGTCAAGTTCTCTAAATCCCCAGCAGAGTCGCCAGAAACTGTAGACGTCCCCGAAGCCCCGGGAGGGTGAGTCCGTTCTGTTATTTGGGGTCACTTACAGGTCAGATCTCAAATTGTCACGGTTCTAAATCTGAACAAAAGAGTCCAAATCCGGCAAATCGTTTTGAGAAAACAGATTTTTGAAAGAAGTGCCAAACATGGACTTGTTTGCCAGATACAGAGTCGCCACCTACATTATTTTATTTTGGAAAATTTAGGAAACCCTGACTCGTTGCTAAGGCCACGTGTCCGTCATCACCAAAGTTGACTCGGTTAGGAACTTGGGACGATTGGGGAAGGTCACTTCGTGAGCACCCCCGCTCGCCGATCAAAGATCGGCCTTTACTAAGCCATGATATCTATTTGAAAAACTTGTGGTTCTTATTCGGTTATTAGCCTAGGATTACTATGTGATGCGCACAGCATACAAGTAGATAATGGATCGCCCTGAATTGAACAAAACATTTCATGTTGTTTTTTGAAAGATGGTTGATGGTGCTCTACTCGCTAAGTAGGTTAAGACCGTGATTTGCACATCTCGGGTGGCTTAGAAAATTGATTTTCACTATCTAATGAGCTTACAACACACATTTGATGAATTGTTCCAAGTCCAAATAACTCCAACCTTCACCCACCAGGCATTCAGGCAGTTATATACACATAAGCAGTTAGCCTCATGGTAAGCATGCTATCGGGCAGTCATCACACACATGCAAGGATGCTAAAGCAAAAAAACTTACCGAGTAACCTCAAGCCAAAAAAAAGCTAGGTTAGAATCCATGCATGTCCTAATTATACAGAAATGCTAATGCAACACATGCAAAAATGCAAACATGCAGGCTTGGCTATTCTAAGCATGGCATATGAGATGCAACAGTTAACAAGTATTACTTATAAAATTGAAATACAATGCGTTAGTATATGCGCGGCGCCGGTGCATGCATAACAGATGAATGAATGCAAACATGCTGTCATATTGTTGCTAATTGAAACATTGCCCTAATCTAAACCATCATAAGCAGGCTAAATAAAGAGAGAAAGACGTGGGTTGGGAAGACATGCATCACACACACGCACCTTATTACAATTATGCCCTCGCACAGAGGGTCCGAATAAAATAATATGCAGTCCAAATGAATAAATATACAGTCCCGAATAAATACAAAATTAATTAATTTACACATTAATCTAGGAAAAGCTATAAACTGGCATGCAAGCCAGGGACTGCCTAGACTCTGATGAATGATATATGTTCGGGCCTGCCTTGCGCGGAAATTCACTGGGATACCCAATTAAGCCTCTGTTTTTGCAATTATTTTGGAAAGCGCGCCGAGCTCGAAAGATTGTATTCTGATTTGCCTGTAACAGAGAGCAGGAAGGGTGCATTAGCGAATGTATTTTCACAGATATATGCATGCCTCGATCCTCGTGCACCAATCACGCATCTCGATGCATGATGGCCGGGATTCGAATTGTGCAACTCAATATGAATGAATGCACACAAACTCCAGCTAAAACTAACTCCATCATGGATAATCCGAGTGTCGTGATTGGGGAATTGAGACAACGTTCCGTCCTCGGTACGAAACGTTACCTCTTTTCCGGCGGGCGAAACCCTATCCCAAGCATGATGCGATATGCAGTGATATGCATGAAATGCAACTAAGATACAACCTACATACACATGCTATGAAATGGCATACACGATGCACGAGGTAACATGGCATACACAATGCCCAGTATCAACCTAGCATACGCAATATAATGAAATGAAATGGAAATACACAATGCATAATGGATTACCCAACATGGAGTGGACCTAGCCAACACTTCACATAGAGGCCATTAGAATAAAATGAGACATCGAGATGCGTGCACACGTGCACGCAAAGAGGACCGACGCCTAAGGCACACCGAATGCCACTCTAACAAGACATGGCAAGGCATGAAATATGATATGCAAACATGCAAATTTCAGCGCTAAAATATGACCTAAAACAGTCCCGAATCATGGAAACAAGGCTCCCGATGCATGAAACTGTCCGAAATGCAAGATTAAGCACATGAAATGACTTGTAGCTACATCAAGCATGCATTATTTGATCATTGACATATGAAGACATGGTTCAAGGCAGCCCTAAAAAAGCATGTTTACAGTTTTAGATTGAGGCCAATAATGAACACAAATGGGGCTAAACTGAGCATGCAAAAATGGCCTAAATGTGAGGTATGAAGCAGAGTAGAGCTTCTGGCCTCAAAGCTAAGGGTCCTTCAACAATGTTGAATAGGGACCCAAATATGCCTTTTACAGTTTACAACAACCACAAAACCCACAAAGGTATGGTAGCTTCTCATTGAAAGAAATGGGCCAAAAGAGGGGACAAAGAAAGGTGATGGTTGATGGTCCAAACACAAAGGGGCCTTCAACAATGTGGAATAGGGGACCCAAAATATTTCACGCTTTACAGTTAGGCCAGACCAAAAAAGTATGCATGCAAGCCTAAAATGCTAAGCAAAATAGGCCAAAAAGAGAGATATAGAAAGTATATGAAGGATACCTCAACAGTGAAAGACCTTAATGAAAACATGAGAGAGGGATCAAAATAAAGCCATTTACAGGTTCTAAAGAGCCCAAAAACATAAGCAAAGGGGCTAACAAATCATGCAAATATATGGCAAAGAGAGATATAAAGGCAAAGTGATAAATAAAAGCTGCAATAGGCAAATGAGGCTTCAAACAATGGTTGAATAAGGGTCTAAAATATAAGCCAACTTC
>NW_021025869.1:704877-715487 GCF_004153795.1 Camellia sinensis
GCTACTTTTCAGTTCATGACAGAGCTCAAAACATTTTATACATAGGCCAACAATACTACGCAAGAAAATGGCATACAAGGGAGATAATGAAGCAAGTGCAATAAAGAGGCCTCAAACAGTGAGAGGCCCTTAAACAAAAGTGAAAAGGAGCTCAAAATAAGCCTAACTCCAGTTAGGGTCGGAGCCCAAAACAGCAAGCACAAGGAGCTAAGAAAGCATGCAAAATATGGACAAAAAAGGGGGAAATGGAGCTTACCCTTGAAGACTAGTCCTTGGCACCCTTTTGGCTTGAAATGCAGCACTCCTAGGCCTTGAAGAACAACCTCCAGCTTCTGGAATGGCGGATGGAGGGGTGGGGCTATGAGGTATAGTGTAAAATGGTGTAGGGTTTGAAGGGTTTTGGTGTTTGGAGTAGAGAAGGAAAGAGATATAATGCAAGAGGCTTGAGGGAATTTTTGTAACCCTTAAACCAGAGCTGGAGCTGCTGTTATATAGGCAAAAAGGGGGGGGGGAAATGGGGGGGAAAACAATTCAAGTTTCCCCCCAAAAAGTGGGATATAAAGGCAAGTGGTAGCTTCTGGACCCAAATGGCCAAGAGCCCTTCAACAAAGTTGAAGACAGGCTCAAAAAAAGACACTTTGTAGTTTATGACCAAGTCCAAAACAGCTCACAAATAAGCCTAAAATACCGTGCAAAAATAGGCCTAAAAGAGCGTTAAAGAAGCAAGTGATAGGAGGAGATCTCAAACAGCAACAGGTCCTCAATTAAACATGAAAAGGACCTCAAAATATGACTAAATCAAGTTCAGGTCGGAGCCCAAAAATGCAGAATGAAGGTTCGGGAGCCAAAACACGCAGTTCGAGGCCCCGAAAGTGGGCTGTTAGGCACCGGAAGTGGTGTCCGACCACGAAGTTGGTCTCTCGGACCACAGTGTCCCTCAAAAGGGAGCAAATAAGATGTATTCCAAAAATCGGGGCAAACGGAGGTGGTTAAGCGGTCCCGAACCGAGGCACACGGCCAACGGCTTCGAAAAATCGGAAACCGGACTCCAAACGGGCAAAATGGCCTATGACCACGAAATGTAGCCTACGGCCACTGAGAGATGATCTACGATACCTCTCCCTCCCTTCGGGAAGAGAAACAGAGAAAATCGTGCCTGGTTCGCAAACCGAGGCAAGGTATGAAAGAGTCCGGAAGTCCGGAGGCAAGGCTCGCAGCCGAAACTCTGAAACTTCTGAACAAGCACAATATGCAACATCACCGAGCGCTCAATCGGTGACGTCTGAGTCTTGAGGTCGGTCAAAAATGGGGTGTCTACAATGCCCAATCAGTTTAAATGGGTAAAAAGAATCGAGCTAATTGTTTGACTGATTTTGGAACCCATATGAGTTTAAGCCTTTGTCTTAAAATTCATAGGAGTCCTGAAAGTACAATATGAAAAGTTTCTCTCAAGGGTGATTGTTTCGAAAACAAATATCTGGTTTCGAAGCCAAGATTTGGCTCCAAAGCTAGATGTCAAACATCCAGCTAGGGCTTCGAAAGCAAGTAGTTGACTTTGAAGCCCATTTTATGCCTAAAAATACAAGAATGCTTAGGTTTGGTTTGCTTCAAAGGGATTGGGGACTTGCTCTTAGGTTTCTTGTAAAGATAAAATCCTTCGAAGTGAACTTTGAAGTACTCTGTAGCTGGAATTTGATTCTTATTTAATGTTTTAGACTTCAAAGTTGCAAAACCAGTACTTGGCCAAGTAGTGAAGGAACCCCAAAGGACTCACTCTTTAAGAGTAAGCAGTATAATTCCTAAGGGAAATTTCCATACTTCGAAGCACGTAGACTGTATTTCGAAGCAAGAATGGTTAATTCAAAGCTGTTGGTTATACATATTATGTTAACCATGCGATTGGAATGAGAAGACCTAGGATAGAGATTGTCAATTGTATTCTATACTTTGGAAATATTCAAATCAGACTTCAAGTATTCCATACTGTGGAGATGTTCAAATTAGGCTTCGAACCAAAAATTGGTTAATTCGAACTCTAATTTTATTTGCATTGTGTGAATAAAAGGGTCACAAGCATGCAATTAGAACATAAAATCAGATCATGCCAAATAGGGAAAGAAAACCCCTAGTTTAATGAAATTCAGATTCTAAAATTGTTCTTTAGAAAAGCCTACTTGGCTACGAATTCGATTTCATAATAGTAAGTAATGGAAAATGTAACAAGTTCATTAAATTTAACCCAACAGTATTCAATGAACTTATGTTCTTTCTTTATTCTGTCTTCTGTCCGATCAAAGCTAGGTTGTTGCAGCTGGTATGCTCTTATTTGGTGAAAAAGTTGTTCAACTTTCATCTCGAACTCTATCTCTTTCAAGCGTTGTTTCATTTCGTCCATATCTAAATCATCCCAGTACGCTGAATCCTTATTCTTGAAGTCATTATATTCTTTAATAAGGTTTTCTGCTTCGTACTAAGTCTGAATTAGATTGGCTGAGATTTCGTCCAAAGAGTCACTACTAGAAAAAGAAATTTTATACCAATGAAGAAGGAGTGGGAGTTGATCCAAAAAAGCTTGAAGCTCTGCCAAGGCAATGGGGTTGAGGACATGATCCTGAGTCATAACATCACAGGCCCATTGGAAGTTCTTGAGAGGAGTGTCATCTCCAAGAACATTGAAAGGCAAGTGAGAGAAGGCAGTAAGCAGAAGTTGAGCTTGGTATCGCTCAAATGCAGTTGGAAGAGCTGGAGGTTGGTAGAATGGAAGAAACTGATTCTCGAAAAGAGTAAGTTTCAATTCCTCCATCCAATGAGGATTCTGAGGGAGAGGAGGTGCAGACGGATCCATCCTGAAAGAAGAGGGGATCTGGGGGTTATTCACATATTCAAGCCAGTCATAAGAGCAAAGTTTTGCCTTCTTAGCCAAGAATGACGGATTATATCCTTGTACTTCGTCTGGATGAGGAGTTGCTAGCACTATCTTCGCTGACATAGAAAACGTGTACCACGCCACAAGCAAGTTGTTCTCCAAACTACGTTGGTGATCAATGGGTACTTAGGGATAAACCACTAAGCTCCAAGCAGGAGGAGGAATAGAAAGAGGATCATCGAATTCAACAAATCGATGATGAATCTGCTCCCTTAATTTGGGTTCATCAGGTTTTGGCCAACTTTCCCAGCTAGTAGATTGGAGGAAGAAGAAGCGGTTGTGTCCCATGTAGAGAGTGGTGGGGTAAAAGAGGAACTTCCAAGATCCATTTTTACAAATACTTGGTCCAAGGGTTTGTAGTTAGCAGATTTTTGGTCTAAAGGTTGGTAACTTGCAAAAGCTTCCATGACTTGTATAAATGAAGGCGGATATGTGTAACTAATAAATGTATTAAGGTTCTTTTGAGGCCTGCAATCATTCTCCAAAGACTCCTCGTATGCTCGATCAATGTCAGAGAAGGTGTGATTGGCCATTGTAGATGTACCAGTCTTTTCATTTACTCAAAGAATGGAAGTGCAAAGCACAAGGATTTAATGAAGTTCACTGCTTCATTATTCAAAAGTAGTTATACTCCCAAAATATGTAGAATCCATGCACGTCCTAGAACGTGGGCAGATTGCACTAGTTCACAAATATCACCAAGTATTGGGTACATTAGTGCGGGGGGTAATATTGGCTGTATAATTTGTAAAAGCCGGTTACAATTTAACACGTGGCACGAAGAGGGCAATTTGGGAAGTTAACACAAGTTGCCAATCAAAATCAGACACGTGGCAGTTCGTATTCGTAATAATGGATCTGCGTAACACTGGAACAATCAAGAGATATAAGATGATGTGGCCTAACAGTTACTCACAAAGTTTAAATTCAGAATTAGGAGGGAAGCCTAATTGCAAGACTGGCGTAGTGGGACTGACTGTGAGAAAGCATGTTCAGCAATCATGGTAGGACATTTCGACGGTTGGAAGCCCACTTCGACAGTTATCATTGAAGATTATAAATAGCAGAGAAGGCCTCAGACTGAGATGAAAAAACTAGTTTATTTACTTTATTTTCCTTCCAATTTTATAGTTCTTTACATTTCTGCACTTCAATTCCTATACTGCACTTCATTTCCTAGGAGTAGTTTCAAATAGTTTGTTACTGTGAACCTCTACGAGGCTGGGTTAGATCATTGTAAGTTTTCATTTACTTAATGAAATTCAGATTCTAAAATTGTTCTTCACTTATTGTTATTTACTAATTTCTCCTAAACAAGCCACCAGTAAAAGTCCTTTTCATTGAGGCTGAAAGAACTATAACATAATCGTCTGATAATTGGTTAGCAATTAATATTCTATAAGGACTAATTGATCCTTGCTGGCAAGCTTAAATTTATATTATTAACCTTCGAAAGCCAAAAAGCCAACAGTAACATCCTTTGTGGTGTGAGGTCTCTGGTTCAACTCCTATGAAAAGGATTTTGATACTCTTTGTGGTGGTTTATTTATCGCCCATTATAGGGGCTTATGTAATTAGTGGTAGTTGTATTTGTCTTGGGCTCAGGCTAGTTGGTTTATTGGTTGTTAAGGGGTGATTCTATTTGCACCAAAAAAATAACTCAATAAGCTAAAATTTTAAAATTTTAATTCCTATTATACTTTAATGTAAATTTACTAATAAGGATAACACATATTAAATCCTAAAATAAAATATTATTTTTTTTTTTCATAATACACTCTAATCACTTATACGTATTTTTCATATTTAAGTTTCTTCATCTTCTTTCTCAAGTTTCAATTATTTTCTCTTATTCTTTTTGTTCCTCACTCCAAAACTCCAATCCTCCAATTCAACCCACCATTATCATCAACATCATTATTTTTTATTGTGTTGTTACTTGTAAATAGAATAAAGTTTGAACAAAATCAAACAATGGATGAGAATAAAATCACAACTGTTTTTTTTAAACAACTCATCAAAGAGAAGGTAAGTTTTCACATAAATATCAAAATACAATTCTTGATTTTTGGGTTTTTTATTTTGTATTTTTTTATGCATAAATGAATATTCAGCCTATTTTACGTTAATACTGTTTGGATTTAAAAGTCCGAACAAAACAATCTTGTTTGGCACTAGAAAGCCAAACAAGCTGACTTAGACCCAATTTTTGTTTCATCATTCTCCTTCTTCAACTTGGACCTAATGTGCTTCTTCTTCAGTAATTGGCAATGAAAAGAATGAGAATAGGATGACATGGCTTGTCACGACCCAAACCTGCCCCTATAGGTTTAGCATCATAACCGGTCAATAATCCGAGATTACTAAAGGCCTGCTTATCAATAATACAGTAATAGAGGCTGGTGGAAGCCAACAAATGATAAAATATAGGGTTAATTACAAAAAAAAAAAAAACCCCAGGGTGTCGCTTGTTTTTCAATTTAAACTCCAAGATTTCAATTTCGACAAATTAAACCCTAGAGTTTTATCCATGTTTCAATTTGGCCACTCCGTCCATCTCCGTCATATTAAACTAACGAAAGTCTGATAGAATTTTAGATTCAAACTCAAATGTTCAAACACTTGTATCTCCCTCGTCGTAACTCCATTTCGCCTCATTTTTGCGTCGTTGGATTCACCTCATGGTCTAATTTTCATTCCACTCTTCATACACCTTGTTTCACATCTTTTTACTTGTCGTTGGACCTCTAAAAGTTGTCCAAAAATAAGATTTTTCTCTCATTGGGTAAAATTTTCATATTCAAGCACTTGTATCTCCCTCGTCGTAACTCCATTTCACCTCATTTTTAGGTCATTAGATTCAACTCATGGCCTAGTTTCTATTCCACTCCTCATATGCCTTGTTTCACCTCTTTTTGTATGCCGTCGGAGCTTTGAAAGTTGGCCAAAAATAAGATTTCTCTCTCTCTCTCTCTCTCTCTCTGTTTTTTTTTTTTTTGTTTTGTTTTTCTTGCTGCTATCGCAACAATATTCTTGGAGGCCACCCACACCTTTGAAACAAAACCGATGATAATTACATCAGTTCAACATTGGAGGCCACCCACACTTTCTTACTTATGTTGGATACCCTAAGGATATCTCCCCATGCGACCGTTGGTGAACTTGTCAAAGGGAAGGTGGAAGGTAGAAGGATGGCCTCTTTTCTGCATTTTATTATCAAACATTTATGCATCTAAGGGAAGGTGGAAAGATGTTGAGAGAGTGAGGAAACTAGTAAAGGAGAAAGTGACTAGAAAACCATTTGGTTGCTATTGGATCGAAGGTGAAGGTGTGTTTGCAGATTTTTGTTGAAGATAGGCCTCGTGAGTCATGAAAACTGAGGAGATATATGAGACCCATCAAGCTCTTGTGAATCATTTGAAGGCCGAAGAGTATGTACCAAAATTTGATTTTGTGCTCAAGAACATTGATGGTATGCAATGTTTTCCTTAGTAAATTGCTTCCTACTTCAAGCTACATAGAACTATGCCATCAAAATTAAATTTCATCATTTAGTAGCCTTTAAGTTGATGAGGACCTAGAATAGTGGTAGATGGATGCTTTCATCTAAAATGCAGCATCTTCTGATCACTTTATTTGACATGATAGATAATTTATATATGTATATACATATAAAATTTTTTGCTAAGAAAAAAAAAGAGAGAAAAATTTTATTTTTTGCCAACTTTTGGAGCTCCGACAGTATGCGAAAAGACGTGAAACAAGGCATATGAGGAGTGAAATAAAAACTAGGCCATGAGTTGAATTTAACGACGTGAAAATGAGGTGAAACAGAGTTACAACGATGGAGATACAAGTGCTTGAATATGTGGATTTGAATTTGAAAATTTTGCGCAAAGAGAGAAAAATCTTATTTTTGGCCAACTTTTGGAACTCCGACAGAAAGTAAAAAGATGTGAAACAAGGCGTATGAAGAGTGGAATGAAAACTAGGCCATGGGGTGAATCCAACAATGCAAAAATGAGACGAAACAGAGTTATGACAAGGGAGATACAAGTGTTTGAACATGTGGGTTTGAATTTAGAATTCTGCTCAAATTTTCGTTAGTTTAATATGACGGAGATAGACAGAGGGACTAGATTGAAACATGGATGAAACTCTAAGGTTTAATTTGTCGAAATTGAAATTTTGGGGTTTAAATTGAAAAATACATGAAATCCTGGGTTTTTTTTTTTTGTAATTAACCCTATAATATATTGTCCAATGAGCTGTGAGAACTTAAATTTACAAAATAACTTTAAATATAAATATCCACACACAGTTACTTAAGTCCATGTCAAACGTCTGTACAGAACATAAACATAACTTATGAAATTTGAATCCCATTATCAAAACTCAGTATTAACAAAGGTCATAAAACATTCATAACACTTGAGCACAATTGCAATATTGTTACTCACAGTCAGTTCCCTAAATCACGTACACAAACACATTCAAGCACAACATTTTATAACATGTTCAATTCATTCAGTTGGTTCATTCGTTACTTGTTCATTCGGTTGTTTCTATTCGTTCTTTCATTTATCTCGTGTTCATACAATGTATATGAATGTGAAATACACTTGAAAACCATGCAAATGGAGACCCGGAGATCTGAAAAACGAAGAGAAAACAAAACCGGTTATGCCTTGAAAATCACACGTGCGGGGGCACTGGCCACATGTGCAGAACCACCACCGCACATGCGCCCCGCACGTGCAATTAAAGCAGTATACAATCTGGAACAGGGGAGGTTTGCCACACCTGCGGGGCCTTAGGCTGCACTCCGCACGTGTGGTTTGGGTTAAATTTCAGTCCGAAAATTTGCTTTGAATTGGAACTCAATCCTTTTGCATTTTTTAGGCCAAAACCTTTTAAAACACTTGGAAACTCTTCAAAATCATGAGTTCAAGGTCAATTTTGCAAAATTATAGCTTTCCCATCGTGGCAGAGCCCGTAACCGGTCTGCCTTATGGCAAGCTTCTCAAAGCGAGCCTCCGGCAAACTGTTCAGGAATAGCAGACGGCAAACACTGTGACCTAGGCGCACCAATGCAAATGCAATGCAAAGAAACACATAAGTGTAATCAAAACAAGATATCACGAGTTCGAGTCAAGTTCTCTAACTCCCCCAGCAGAGTCGCCAGAAACTGTAGACGTCCCCGAACGCCCCGGGAGGATGAGTCCCGTTCTGTTCGTCTGTGGGTCACTACAGTTCAGACTCTCAAATTGTCACGGTTCTAAATCTGAACCAAAGAGTCCAAATCCGGCAAATCGTTTTGAGAAAACAAATTTTTAGAAAGAAGTGCCAAACATGGACTGCTTTGCCAGATATAGAGTCGCCACTTAAATATTTTTTATAGGGGAAATTTAGGAAACCCTGACTCGTTTGCCTAAGGCCACGTGTCCGTCATCACCAAAGTTGCCTCGGCTCGAGAACTTGGGTACGATTGGGGAAGGTCAGCTATGAGCACCCCTGCTCTCCCGATCCGAAGATCGGCCTCTACTAACCATGATATCTAGTTTTGAAAACATTATGCGTTCTTATTCCGGTTATTAGCCTAGATTTACTATGCGATGCGCGCAACAAAACAAGTATAGACTGGGTCGCCTGAATTGGAACAAAACATTTCATGTTTGTTTTGAAAACTGTTTGCTACCCGCAAGTAGGCTTAAAATGCAGATTTTACCACCTTCAACATGATTTTGCCACTGTCTAGTGGGCTTAAAACTCACAGTCGATGCATTATTCCAATTTAGATAAGCCAACCTTCACCCACAGGCATTCAGGCAGATATATCACATAAGCACATAGTCTCATGGTAAGCATGTTGTCATGTTAACATTCACACTCATGCGAGATGCTAAAGCATAAATACTTACATCGTACTCCGTGCCAAACCAATGAACTCGTTAGTAATCGTGCATGATCCTAGTTCAATGTTAACAAATGGCTAATGCATCACATACTGAATGTCATTAGAACAGGCTCGGCTAATCTAAGGATGACATGCAAAATGTGACAACTCGATGCACGTATTCAAGTTTGGAATTAAAATACTATGCGGTTAGCATGATGCGCCGAGCCCGGTGCATGCAAAACTGATGAATGATGCACGCATGCATAGCATAAGGAATGCTAAATTAAATATGCCCTAATACTAACCATCAAAGCAGGTAAGTAAAAGGGAGAAAGAATTGGGGGTTGGAAGACATGCACACACGCACCCATACTTATTACAAATTCGCCCTCGCTCGGAGGGACCAAAAGAATAATACAATTTAATTAACCTACAAGCTAATTAAATAATTTACAGATCACCTAATTAATTAACAAATCAATTAAATTAAGGAAATCATTAAAAGGCGTCGGGAAGAGGGATGCACACGTGCTCGGATTGGCTTCGCCTGGAAATCTAATGCCATGCACAAGCTGCCTCTGTTTTTCCTGCTCTGCTCCTCTGAAAATTGTAAAAGTCCCAGGAAGCACTTTATGAACACTGGGGAATGCTACCGGCCATGAGGAATCATCACCGGTCATGGCAGGGTGGTCATTGACCATTGGTGTAGCTCTCAGCCACAAACTTTTAGTGGATCGGCACTATAGTCGACCGGCCAAAGCTTCCAGCAGAAACCTATTTTGACAGCAGCAGAGGGCAAAACATGGCATGGCGATGCATTTCAAGCAATGTTTGCACCAACCACACTCCTTATCATATTCATGACTCAAAGGAGCATGGTACTCGATTCTCGGACCACCAATCGCGCATTTCAATTTGTGATGGCCCAAGGAACCAAGTTGTGCATTTTGATTTCAAATGACATGCAAACCAAATAAACACATAAAGTCCAACCTCTATCATACTCAATTCAAGAGGCAAGGCATGCATGCTCAATGTGATGCAACCTAGGCATGTGAGCTAGTATGCAACATGAGCATGTGGGCAAGTATACAAGCTAGCAAACATGCAAAGTATAATCTTAACCATGCAAGCATGCACGATGCAACATGGACAACATGTTAAGTACAATGCATGCCAAATGCATTACAACCTAAGCATGCAAATGTGTAATGTAATAAGCATGGAACAAGGCCAAATATGCAACAACACATAAGGCAAGCATGCAACATACGTGAAGGATGGTCTTAAACTAATTTAGGTAGCCCTCAAACAAGCCCAAAACAGTGGCCAATGCTAAAGAAATGGGTCCAAATGCACATACAAGCATGCATGGATACATGGTTCAAGACTTAAGCGTAATGAAGCAACTTATAAGCACACTTAAAAGGGACAAACATGGACTAATGGCATGCATATTAAGCTCTGAGAATCATGCTATAAGAGGTTCCAAACCAACCAAGCAAAGTAAAAGCATATCATGCAACCAAGCCTAAAGCCTAAGACTCACCAAAGAAGCATTGAACTACACTTGGCAATACCAAACATGGCATGATTTAAACAAATAAAATCAGAGTTTTAGCATGTCAAAATGAACCTCAAAAACCACTTAGATGACATCTAAATGACCTACACATGGAAGCATACACAAATGTCCAAACATGGAGCATAGGACAACACCCTTTCAAAGCATTAAAGGAGCATCAAATGCAAGCATACGAGCACACCAGTAGGACTAAAATGGCA
>NW_021025869.1:721375-734098 GCF_004153795.1 Camellia sinensis
ATTGAAGAAAGCACTTTATGGATTGAAGCAAGCTCCACGTGCGTGGAATACTAGAATTGATCAGTATTTTCATGACAATGGTTTTGAAAAATGCCCATATGAGCATGCACTATATTTGAAGAAGGAAGCTAATGGAAGCATGTTGCTTGCTTGCCTTTATGTTAATGATTCGATATTCACAACAATCCAGCTACGTTCAAGAAATTCAAGAAAAGCATGGTTCGTGAATTTGAAATGACAAATATCGGTATGATGGCACACTTTCTTGGAATTGAAGTGATACAAAGAAAAGATGGAATTTTTATTTCCCAAAGTGGCTATACCAAGGAAATTCTCAAGAGATATGGAATGGAAAATTACAATCCAAAGAACACTCCTGTAGACAGTGGAGTGGAGCAAAAAAAAGGTATAAAGGTAGGTGATGTGGATCCAACTTATTTCAAGAGCCTAGTTGGAAGTCTTCGATATCTTACTTGCACTAGGCCATACATACTCTATGGAGTAGGACTGATTAGCAGATATATGGAAACACCAGATCAGTCACACCTTTATGCATCAAAGAGGATTCTTCGCTACATCAAAGGTACAGTCGACGATGGTTTATTCTATAAACCAACTGATAATTTCAGTCTTGTTGCCTACTCAGATAGTGACTGGGGATGTGACTTGGATGAAACGAAAAGTACTACGGGATTTGCTTTCTTTTCGGGAAATATAGTGTTCACTTGGTCATCCAAGAAGCAAGCTATTGTGACATTATCAACCTGCGAAGCTGAGTATGTTGCAGCCAACTCAACTGTGTGTCATGCAATTTGGTTAAGAAATGTGCTGAAGCATTTAGGATTTCCACAAGAAAATCCTATTGAGATCTATGTTGATAATCGCTCAGCAATTGCATTAGCAAAGAACCTAGTTTATCATGAACGAAGCAAGCATATTGATACACGCTATCATTTTATTTGAGAGCATGTGAAAAATAAAGAGGTGGAGTTGATTCCTTGCAAATCTCAAGACCAAGTTGCCGATATCTTCACAAAGCCATTGAAGGGTGATGTGTTCACAAAATTGAAGATAATGTTATGCATGAAACAACTTGGAGAATCAAGCTTAAGGGGGGATGCTGGAAAGTAAGCTTGATAGCCACCCTAGACAGCCACCCTAGCAAATCTGTGTTCAAAGATTGCTGAAGCATGAAAGTCAAAATAAGATTGTATTGTTGTATATGCATTTAATGCCTTCACATTACTAGTTTAATCTATATATATAGTTATTCTATTTTGAGAATTTAGTGTGGAGAGAATAAGAAAAGAGTTTAAGAGTTATAGTCAGAGAGAGTGTTTCTCCTTGTTCAATAATTTTTCTTAGTAAAGTCTGTTTGTTTGTCTCCAAATTTATCTCTCTGAATTTTATTTTAAGCTACCATAAGTAGTTTCAACTCCCTCTCCCACCAACAAACTTGTTGTTTAAGAAGTGTTGAAGACACACACATACACACACACACACACACATACACGCACACTTTCACACACACACACACACACACACAGAGTTACTAGTGAAAGAAATGAAGTTGAAATGGAAATGTCAAAACTTTCCACATTGATACCCCAACTTTATATGGAAAAAATGAACCTAGCTTTCAGGATAAAAGCAAAGAATATGGAAAGTTTCCACATACATGCACACATTCACAGAGAGAGAGAGAGAGAGAGAGAGAGAGTTACTAGTGAAGGAAATGAAGTTGAAATGAAAATGTCAAAACTTTCCACATTGATACCCAAACTTTATATGGAAAAAATGAACCTATCCTTCAAGATAAAAGCCAAGAATATGAAAAAAAATGAACCTACCTTTCAAGGTAAAAGCCAAGAAACTTTTCCTCTCTCACTCTCTAAAGTTGTGTAACCATCTCTACATCTCTGTCTTTTTTCCCAAAAAATAAACAAACAATGCATCAAAAAGTTCTTTTTCTCAACAACCACCACAATCCATCTCCAAAAAATCCTCAAAATTTTCTTAATCGTTTCACAAACTTCTTCGATCCATTTTCGGCCCCAAACAAGCGAAAGCAGGATCGCAAGACCCATTCATTTTGGTAAGTTATTTATTTATTTTTTAAATTATTTATTTCATTTTTGGTAAATCAAAAATTATGCAATGATTGCGATTTATTGATTTAGCATCACACATACCAAAAAATAAAATAAAATAAAAGATGAATCCTTCATTTTAATATGAACCTGCAATAAATTGATGAAGTATGTACGGAATTTGTCAAGATTTATAGCTGTATAGTCTTTTATTGTTTTGTTAAATAAGATTTGTAGCTTGAGTTAAGTAACCCTGACTTGTTTCATGGATACTCAAAAAGCATAAAAGAAAAATCCTTAATTTGAATGAACAAATATAGACATTTATTTCTTTTTGAAATAGCTTCATATTTATGTTTAGCAATTTTTTTCTGTAAACAATGGATCTTAAAGTAGATGCCCGGTATTAAAACAGAAATTTCCTGCTCATTGCAGAGATTGAGGACAAAGTTCAGAAGACCTTGAACCTTATCAAAGAAGAAGATGAGGATGAAAAAGATGGGAATAAAGATTATTCTTTTTGTTTTTCTTCCTCCGTCTTGGACTCGGCATCAGTGTTGCAAATTGAGAGAGGTAAACAAGAATCTTCAAAAAACTCGACTCAAGTGGAGAATAAGAATTCCGAGCTAGCAAACAAGGTTGCGGATTAGCAAAGAATGCTAAAAGAACAGGAGGATGCTTTCAATGAATTGAGAGAAGAGCACAAACAACTCGAAGTTTTGTTTTAAGAATGCAAGGCAAACCTTGAGGTTGCTAAAAGGAAGATTAAAGAAATGGAAGAAGAGGAGTTACAAAAGTGTATAGAATCCAAAGATAGGAAAGTTGATGAATTGGAAGAAACAATCGAAGACTTGAAAAGAGATTTGGAAATGAAAGGAGATGAAGTGAGCTTGTTGATTGAGAATCTCAGCACGATTGAGGAAGACTACGGCCACTTTGAGAGCCGTGTTTATAAAATCTTGAACGAGTTTCAAGTTGCAAAGAACAGGGTCAATGAGACAAATATCGAGAAACAACAACTAAAGGATGAGCTTAGCGTCCTAATAGAGCAACTACAAGATAGGAAAAAAAAGGATATTATAGCGATCCCGGGTTTACCCTTGTTATACCGTGATCCGGACATGTGTCCGTGGATGTTGGTAGTTGTTTATTATTTTGTTTACATCCTTTTACTTCGTATTTGAGTTATAGGATGTGTTGGGCGGTTTTGTTTCAGGTTGGTTGAGTTTAGAAACCAAAACTAGTTGCCCAGATTTTTGGCCTGTACGCTCGAGCGGAGGTATTGGCGCTCGAGCGGGTAATACACCCATTCAGTATTTTCCTGTGCAGCGTTGTACGCTCGAGCGTGGTATTGGCCGCTCGAGCGGGGTTGTCTGAGTGCCGCTCGAGCGTAGGGTTGGGAGCTCGAGCGGAGGCCTGGTTCTGCAAAAGTGCTGGGCGAGTGCATTCTGCGCTCGAGCGGGAGGTTGGCCGCTCGAGCGGAAGTCTGTGAGTGGCCGCTCGAGCGGGGTGTTTTACGCTCGAGCGGAAGACTGGGTTTAAATCCCGAAATTGTGACTTTTCAAATCACTTTTTCACTTTCTCTTCTCTCTCTTACTTTTCCAAAATCACCATTGTTGAGCCTCTCACTCTAGACTCTACCCTCTCTCTAGGTTTTGATCTAGTAGGAGTGATTTACTCACCTTTGAAGAGATGTGGCTGTCTTCGTATTGAAATGCCTTACTTGCCAGCAAGTGAAGGCCGAGCATCAGAGGCCAGCGGGTTTGTTGCAACCCTTGCCTATTGCCGAGTGGAAGTGGGAGCATGTCACTATGGACTTCATGGACTGGCTATCGTCATACCGGGCAGTTATTGATTGCTACCGCCAGAGGGTTACATTATGTACCTTGAGCGGGGAGTGGTTCCATTTCTTGGGAGACCGGGTTGGTAGTGTTTTGCCACCCGGGTATGATTCGCGAGGGCGAAGTGAGCTTAGTAGTCTACTTGCCAGCTTTGAGAGTGGTGAGAGTGGTGAGACCCAGGTTGTGTTACCGAGGGTGGTTTGTGAGTATTCGGATGTCTTTCCCGAAGATCTTATAAAAGGTGGTCTCCCACCCTTGTACCACCTTTCTAACAATGAAACTAGGGTCCATGCCAAAAATGAACTTGTAACGTATGTTATTCAAACGGAAGCCTGAAAAGCTAGGAAATTCGAAGCAGGGTTAGATGCTGAACTCAAAGCTAAGATTGAGGTTTTAAAACTACCAACCTATGCAGATGTGGTAGATCGAGCATACATCACTAAGAAAGGAATTAAAACCTCACGTTTTCGCAGAATAGGTCAAAAGAAGCAATTTTGGGAATCAGTCGGGAGGATCTAGGTTAGCACCACAAAAGAAAATGAATACCAGACCTATTGGCTCAATTGGTTCAGCCAACCAAAGCTCTACTATCCCTAAGGTAGCACCATTTCGAATTGTTCAATTTATGGAAAAGCTCATTGAAGACAATGTTATCAGGCAATGGGAGCATGCTATAGATGTGGCCAAGTTGGTCATTAGGTGAAAGATTGTCCAAAATTCACCAACTCTATGATGGGTACTCTTGAACCAATTCATAAATCAAGAACAGTCATATGAAGGAGGAAAGAATATAAACACCAAAGGAGAGCTTTTGCTTTAGTGCTGGAAACCCCAATGCTACTGAGAACGTTGTGTCAGGTACACTTTCTATATGTGGTCATTCAGCTCATATTGTCATTGATTTTGGATCAACTCATTCTTTTGTTTCTCCACATTTTACTTCCAAATTGACATCAACATCTAAACCCTTGGGATATGCATTATTTGTGTCTTTTTCATCCAATGGTTTCGGATGCATGCCCCCTCCAAGGACATAGCTGGGAGGCTAGTGGCGGACATACTTTTGTCGCTTAACTTTTGATGTATTACATGTAACTTCAAGCCAAGGGCTTAATGTGTAAACGAGTTAGTACTCTTTTGTTGAAACCAAGTGTTAACTTGGAAAGCTGTAAGCCCGTAGGGCATTTTGTTTTGATGTTAACATGTAATACTTATGTAATGAAACTCAATGAAATAAAGGAGTATGGTTGGTTTATATGTAAATGCATGTCTTATCTGATGGGTTTAATGTTACTATTTTGAGGGCGTTACAGATATGGTCTTGAGAGAAAGGATCAGAGAATTGGAAGAAACAATTGAAGACTTGGAAAGAGATCTGGAAATGAAAGGACATGAACTGAGCTTGCTAATCGAGAATCTCAGCACGATTGAGGAAGACTACTGTGTTTATGAAATCCTGATCGAGGAACAACCAAGGGTCCAAGAAGAAGAATAAATGAAGAGCTACGAAGATGACGATGATGATGATGATGATGATTTTGAGTTCCTTTGTGTGTGTAAAGACCTCACCTCTACCGATGAGATCTTCAACAACAGCCAGATCAAGCTTGTTTTCCCTATTTTCGGCAAAGATTTGTTGTTTTCTGATGTTGAAAATTGTAAAGGTGAAGTGAATTCTTCTAAGCCTCCCACTCCATCGTTGATTCAGATTCCCGAGGACCGCGATCCTCCGTCATGATCCTCCGTCATGATCCTCCTCTGAAGCCGACGAGCTCGACAGAGTTCCAGCAAGAACCTACTGCGTCTAGAAACCAAAATCTGGTGCGTCTGCGGTGGCAGAGTCACCGAAGAGATGTAAGAAGAGTAGCTTGACGGGATTATCAAAGTGCTGGAAGTTTCACGATCTTTTCTACTGAGCAATAGTGACGGCAAGGACACCTTCGTCTTTCTCGCTCCTTTGAATGCCAATTCGAAGAAGAAGAACAACAAGAAGGCCTCTGAGAGAGCAACAAAAGTAAAAGTCACCGGAAAAGTGAAGCCAACAGTGGCCGGAGGAGGAGTGACAGTGGCGCAGGAGGGAGATCGGAGGTGGTAGTTGATGCCATATAGGCAAGATTTTGTAGGGTTCTTTGCTAACGTGAACAGGTTGAGCAAAAATCTCAAGGAAATTGGAAATGCTCTAAAAGGTATTATCTGGTAGAAGGACAATCAATAGCAACTTGAGTGTTCTAAATTTTTATTCTTTTATTTTTGCATTTATGTCTATTATTATGGTTTTTTTCTTTAATTGATTGTGATATTTGATTGGTTTATTTTGACAATATCATTTGATGGTAGAACTTTTACCAGTTTAGATTTTGTATAGGGGATTAGTGCTGTTTTTATATACTTTTTTGTTGTTGTCAGTTATATCTAAAAGTTTATACTACATTTATCACCGTTCTTAAAACTTTTAAAAATTTCGTAAATCATTCATGTCCCATTCCCTCTCTCTCAGCTTTATAGTTGACCATTTCAGTTTAGTGGGGTTTGCTATCTATTTTTTTGACTTTTTTATTCCTCTTTTTTTCTTTTTTCTTTTTGTCTTAATGGACCTTTTTTTTTAATTACCCAAAAAACTTTAAAAAAAATAAAATAAATTTCCAAATTCTACTCGATGAACTAAATTTAAAAAAAAAAAATCCAAAAAAGAGAGATAAAAAAATTGTGAATTTTTTTCCTTATTTTGATTTAAAAAAAAATAATTTTACCTTTAGATTCATCTAGACAAGGTAGACTAGAAAAATAAAAAATTGACATAATTTTAAATAAAAAAATCACCAAAAAAAAATTTGAAATAAAATATAATTTATTTAAAATTTCACGAACAATTAAAACTTAATGAGTTTAAAAAATATATTAAAAATTTAGTTTGTTTATCATTCAAGTCAATTTCAAATGAGTTTTCATAATAAAAAAAATCACAAATTAAGCTAAAATAGTTTTATTTTTTAAAAAAAAGTTCTATAATACATATAAATTATATCCTCCAATCATGATTGAAGTTTTTACGCACTGATTTAAGTAAATATTTCAATAAAAATTCTAATGGTAAACTTTCATTCTGATTGGAAATTGATTGTTGCGCTATTACGTAATTTATTGGGCTTTTTGAACTATTTTAAGTATTTTTTTTTACTTTTAAAATTTATTTAATTTAAATACATCTAAAATGTAAATATATATGTATATATATGAACATAATTTTAAAAAATCACTAAAATGTTTTTTCACACTCTTATGCACCATTTATTTTAGTAGAAAAAATTTTATGTGCAATTTTTTTTCTATAAAATATTTTCCTATATTTTGTTGTGTCTTTGAAGCTGTTATATTAATGATTGTATTAGTGGTGGTGGCAATGGTAGTATGATAGCAATGATAAGAGTTTAATTCGAAAAACGTTTTTCACCCTTTGATAGCAGAAAATATTTTTATTTTCCATTGACTATGGAAAACATTTTTCGTTAATTTTTTATTTTTACTATACCAACGCTAAAAAATGCGAAAAACATTAGTCAAAAATATTTTTGTTGACGCTAACCTTCAATATTTCCTACAGACTCAACCCATTGAGAAAAAAAAATAAAAATAAAAATCTTGCTAGATCTCAATTATGAAATTTTTGTTCACTTCAGAAGTTCATCATACTGGCAAAGACTAGCATGAAAGATAAAGTTTATTGTACTAATATAATAATAATCATCAGATAATAAATAAATTTGATCAGCCTCCAATCTTAAAATTGGTTGATTTGGCAACACAAAGAAAGCAAATATTATGCTAGAAAAAAACATTTTTTGTTAGTATCAAATTTTTTTTTAAATTTTTTGAATTAATTCCACTTTTTTTAAAACAAAAACAATGTACGAAACAAATTTTCTTTTCTAGTTCCCCAAAAAAGAAAAAGGAAAATAGAAATGGGAAACAGAAGCATTACCAAATGATGCCTTAGGGAATCTAGGGTAAAAAGTTTTGCATTATGGCATAAAAAGAATTCAAACATTTTATCCACTTATACACTTGGCATGAATATATACATATCCACGAAATCGCTAATAGAAAAAGATGACGAAGTAACTTAAATTTCATGAGTTGAAGATGTTTTAACCAAAGAAAAACTTACAATAAGCATTCCCAATAAGTGATATGTTAGAGAAGTTCTCACTTTGGAGAACGCGAAAGCAGAGTCCTCAATAGAAGGGTAAGGAACCTAAAAGAAGTAACGACCCATATAATCACCCAAGCCATGACCAGTTGAGGACTGCTTATCAGGCTATTGATAGGCCCTAACCATGTGACTTTCTGTTATTTCTATTATTTAGTGTTGAATTTACAAGATTATGGGTTTTTATCTCAAGTCTTACAGGAGTCGCATCAAACTTTTATGATTTGAAGTTGCTGATGAACTTTTGATTATTCAATTATTCATGTTTTAAAGCATAACAAGGGCAGGACAAAAAATTTATGAAGTGCCGCTTATTTAGCAGTGGAGTATCAAACTCAAGACAATATCTTACTCCAATTTACTGGTAATAAGTATTGGGGCAAATCATACTAGTGGTCCTTGTAATTTGTCTCGTGTTAATTTTGTCCCTATAGTTCTAATTATATTAATTTTGCCCTTTAATTTAGTCCAATTGATAACTTCTGTTAAAAATTAAAAAAATTCAAGGGCAAGTTTGTCCATTCCAAAGGAAAAGAACCATTTCAAATTGGACATCAACCTCTCAATCTAGAGGGTATCAATTGGACTAAAATGATACAAAGTGAAAAATTCAAGGGTAAAATTGATTCAATCAGAACTACAAGGTCTAAATTGACACAAACGACAAACTACAATGATTGTAAGTGTAATTTGTCCTAAATATTGGCAAGTTGGCATGAAGAATCACTGCTTAGTTCATGATCAACTGGTATGTGTGTTAACTGCAAAACTAAGGGTTACCCAATTAAGGGAATATGCAAACTGATCTACAAACAAAAATGAAGTTGAAATGGAAATGTCAAAACTTTCCACATTGATACCCCAACTTTATATGGAAAAAATGAACCTACCGTTCAGGATAAAAGCCAAGAACATGGAAAAAATGAACCTACCTTTCACGACAAAAGCCACTCCCTCTCTAAAGTTGTCTACCAATCTATACATCTCTGCCTTTTTTCCCAAGAATTACAATGGATCAGAAACTTCTTTTTTTTCTCAACAACCACCACAATCCAAAAGATCCTCAAAATATTCTCGGTTTCTTGGATTCATTTTCGGCAGTCGCGGCGTGATTTCGCCGGAGTTTAAGTCGGTGGAGAAGACATATTAATAGATTGACACCATTCACGAGTAGAATTAAGGGTCAGCGTTCGTGTTAATAAATTATTCAAGAGTAAAATTAAGGCCCAATATTCGTGTCACTAGACTAAAAATAACACTCATGAAATAATTTTCAAGTACGTCGTGACCTAAATCCAAAAACAATACCTAAAGAAATTCAGCTTCTTAAACAATTTTCTTAAATCTTGATCATGTGTGTTTCAATATCAAAAATTGGTCTTCAACCTTGATTGCATCCCTTCTTTTTTTCATTTTTCTTTTTTTCCTTCTTTTATTCAGCTCCACTATGACCCTGACATTCTTTTGAAATGCCATCATGTCTGTCAAAATTTTTTATCCACATTAATTTTTTCCTACCCGTTTCTTTTATGACATCTTTGACTTGAATTGAGTCGCGAGTAATTGTATGGGCGTTGCTCTTTGTTGCACATGACACATCTTTTCGTAAAAAAAAATAATAAACCAACATTCCAAACCATTGTAACTTCACTTAATATGTAAAGAAATTAATGGTCACAATTGATAGTGAAAGGACTTTAGTTAAATTATAAAAAATGCAAGTGGTCGGAGTGTAATACTAACTCAATTAAAAACCACCCAAAAGCCTGCAATGGAGAACTTGTAGTTTAAGAAGTGTTGAACACACACACACACACACACATTCTCATGGAGAGAGAGAGAGAGAGAGAGAGAGAGAGAGAGAGAGAGGGAGAAAGAGTTACTAGTGAAGGAAATGAAGTTAAAATGGAAATGTACTGGTGAAGGAAATGAAAGTAGAAATGTTAATGTCAATAAAATTAAGATTGTATTACCTCAGACTAGAAAATTACACTTCATATCCACCTTTTCTCTAGCACTTGATTTTATTACCTCAGACTAGGAAAACCCATATCAACATTCAAACACAAATTGCAATTTCTGATGACAAAACCCATGTACTAATTCCACATAATGTTCAAATCAAACAAATCAATAAGTCTCCAAATCACCAAAACTCTCACATTTCATGAAATTATCCACAAAAAATAAAAATAAAAATAAAAATTTCCCTTCTATTAACACTCAATTTAGATTCATATAAGCATAAGTACAAACAAAGAAAGTGGGATTTGAAAGGGCAGTACCAAAGCTGTAAAGATTAGGGTTTGTGAATTGTTTGCATTTCTATGGAGAGTTACTCGTGCAAGAAATGAAGTTGAAATGGAAATGTCAAAACTTTCCACATTGACACCCCAACTTTATATGGAAAAAATGAACCTACCTTTCAGGATAAAAGCCAAGAATATGGAAAAAATGAACCTAACTTTCACGATAAAAGCCACTCCTTTTCTAAAGTTGTGTAACAATCTCTACATCTGTGTCTTTTTTCCCAAGAATTACAATTGATCAGAAAGTTCTTTTTTCTCAACAACCACCACAATCAAAAAAATCCTCAAAATTTTCTTGGTTTCTTGATCTATTTTCGACAGATGCGGCAAGATTTCAGCGTAGTTTAAGTCGGTAGAGAAGACGGATTGATCGATTGACACCGTTCGTGAGTAGAATTAAGGGTCAACATTCGTGTTAATAAACTATTCAAGAGTAAAATTAAGTCCCAGTATTTGTGTCAATAGACTTGAAATAACCCTCATGAAATAATTTTCAAGTACATTATGACCAAAATCCAAAAACAATACCTAAAGAAAATCAGCTTCTTAAACAATTTTCTTAAATCTTGATCACATGTGTTTCAATATCAAAAATTGGTCTTCAACCTTGATTGCATCGCTTCTTTTTTTTTTCTTTTTCTTTTTTTCCTTCTTTCATTCAGCTCCACTATGACCCATACAATCTTTTGAAATGCCATCATGCCTGTCAAAATTTTCTATCCTCATTAATTTTTTCGTACCTGTTTCTTTTATAACATCTTTGACTTGAATTGAGTCGTGAGTAATTGTATGGTCATTTCTCTTTGTTGCACATTACACATCTTTTCATAAAAAAAAATAAGAAACCAACATTCGAAACCATTGTAACTTTACTTAATATGTAAAGAAATTAATTGTCACAATTGATAGTGAAAGGACTTTAGTGAAATTATAAAAAATGCAAGTGGCTGGAGTGTAATATTAACTCAATTAAAAACCACCCAAAAGTTTGCAATGGAGAACTTTTAGTTTAAGAAGTGTTGAAGACACACACACACACACACACATATGCACACACTCTCACGGAGGGAGAGAGAGAGAGAGAGAGAGAGAGAGAGAGAGAGAGTTACTAGTGAAGAAAATGAAGTTAAAATGGAAATGTACTGGTGAAAGAAATGAAAGTTAAAATGGAAATGTCAATAAAATTAAGATTGTATTACCTCAAACTAGAAAATTACACTTCACATGCACCTTTTCTCTAGCACTTGATTTTATTACCTCAGACTAGGAAAACCCATACCAGCATTCAAACATAAATTGCAATTTTTGATGACAAAACCCATGTACTAATTCTACATACTGTTCAAATCAAACAAATCAATAACTCTTCAAATCCCAAAACTCTCACATTTCATGAAATTATCCAAAAATAAAAACAAAAATAAAAATTGCCCTTCTATTAACACTCAATTTAGATTCATATAAATTTAGATTCATATAAGCATAAATACGAACAAACAAAATGAGATTTGAAATGTAACGCCCTCAAAAATAAACCCATTATATATACATCATTGACATGCATTATTTAAAGAAAACAATTTATTAATTCAAAAATAAACCCAATATATATATATATATATCATTGACAAGCATTATTTAAAGAAATCAATTTATTCATTCATTCATTAGAGTATTACTAAATAAAAACATTACATGTAATATCGAATAAAATGCCCTACAGGCTTACATCTTTCCAAGCCAACACTTGGATACAAAATATGAGTTTTAACTCATTACAAGAAAAGCCCTAGGCTTGAATGTTTACATGTACCAATTAATAAAGACAATCAACTAAGATAGTCTTCTTCAAAATCCAGAAACCGAACCCTCCCAAGCTAAGTCCTTGGAGGTAGCTTATCACCTGAACCTGAAAATGATGTTCCCATAAAAGGTGAGCCACAGCCCAGTAGAAATATACTAAACCACATATAAGCAATGAATAAAGCAATAGCATTCAACAGATGGTTAACCAAGATAATCAATTACTTCATTTTACAGTCTTGGATGAAATGATGAATAATTAAATATACATATTCCCTTTCATTATACAACAATGACATTTTCATACAAATAAAAGAAATGTCCTGAGGTTTACAATAAAAGAGAGGACACTACTCTTTATAAAAAATAGCACTCAGCCAAGCAACAAATGAAGTAGTACAATCCATCACTACATTACACTTATGAAATGGTAAAACCCATTGTTTGATCTTCAAATCCGAAAAGCATTCCCT
>NW_021025869.1:736431-747528 GCF_004153795.1 Camellia sinensis
ATACTCGTTGAAATCCGTGTTTTAGCCTACTTGCGGGTAGCAATAAGAACACATAACGTTTTCAAAAACGGATATCATGGTTAGTAGAGGCCGATCTTCGGATCGGGCGAGAGGGGGTGCTCATAGCTGACCTTCCCCAATCGTACCCTAGCTCCCGAGCCGAGGCAACTCTGGTGATGACGGACATGTGGCCTTCGGCACCGAGTCAGGGTTTCCTAAATTCCCCCATAAAAAATATTTAGGTGGCGACTCTGTATCTGGCAAAGCAGTCCATGTTTGGCACTTCTTTTTCTAAAAATCTGTTTTCTCAAAACGATTTGCCGGATTTGGACTCTTTGGTTCAAGATTAAGAACCGTGACACGAATCGAGTCCGAATCATAGTAGCGAGGCCCACAGGCGCGTCTACAGTTTCTAGCGACTCTGCTGGGGATTTAGAGAGCTTGACTCGAACTCGTGGTATCCTATTTTGATTTCACTTATGTGTTTCTTTGCATTGCATGTGCATTGGTGCACCTAGGACGCCGTGTTTGCCATCTGTCATTACTGAACGGTTTGCCGGAGGCTTGTCTTGTCAAGGCATGACCATAAGGCTGACCGGTTATGGGCTCTGACAGTATGGGAACACAAACCCCAATTTTTACCGGGGCACCCTTTTTCGACCATTCGACCTAGTGCATATTCGGAATCCATAGTGACCATTCCAAACTAGGACAGGTTGCTCACCCGATGTTAGGTTGTTTGAAACTGCTGCGTGCGTAGTGAAACCCTAGCTCCTGACAAAATAGGATAGGGAAACCCTACCCCAACATAGGGGTGTTTGGGCTCTCATTTGCTTGCTATGTGCTTTTTGGAGTTGGCCTCTACAGGAATGCATATATCAGTTTGGAAATTTGGGTATCAGGCCTGCGGGCATCAGTGTTTTGAGAATCAGTTATATCTGCGGGTATCAGATTCAGATTCGGGGTAGCGATTTTTGGGAACAGTGATCAGTAGTAGAATACAGTTATTCAGTTATGCCTATGCTTGTTCTGATGAAATTGGGCTGAGATGCTGCCTGTTTTCTCTTTTACTAGGTAGTCCTGGAACCATAGCTTCAGAAGGCTCCAATATCCCCCGAGGTTCATTGGACTTGTACTGATAGACTCCGTCAGGTCATAGACTCAGTTCAAGGGTAATCAGGGCCAGAGAAGGCTAGTCAGGCACAGACCACCAGTACAACAGCTACCAGATTAGTGATCTTTGAGCAGTCGGGCTAAGATTTCTGAGCCTATTGCCGACACAGATATACCGGTTGCTTAGTTAGATTAGAACAGTATGTCGAGTCTGGAAGAGATGGTGTGCCAACTCCAGGATAGTATGAAAGCCATGCAGCAAGACGCTGTCCATCAAGCAGAATTCGCCAAGCAGCAGGCTGTGGTCATAGCCCAACAGGCAGAGACAATTGCCAGGTTAGAGCAGCAAACTGGAGTATCTACTTCACACCAGGCTCCTCTCCCACCAAGAGTTCCCATACTCGAGGAGGCAACCCACGTCCAGGATGATACGGACATTCCAGTCGGGCCAGCTCCACCCCCGGTTCTACCCCAGCTATCCAAGACACCCATCAACCTACCGGACTCCCCTTTTGAGTTAGAGACGGATCCAACGGCGCTAAAGATGAGCAAGCTTGAAAGGTTGTTCAAGAAGGCTCAAGGCATGAAATCCATTCCTGACATTGAAGATGGGTATACAGACTCGGCTGTGACGCTGCCGGACAGATTCAAGATGCCACATATTGACCGTTTTGATGGGTCCGGGGATCCCATGGTGCACTTGCGGCTGTTTTCAGACATTCTAAGGCCGATGGGCCTCACCAGATTACAGAAACTATCATTGTTTAGCCGGACCCTGTCTGGGATAGCCGCAATCTGGCATGCGAAATTGGAGAACTCTGTGAAACAAAATTGGGAAGAGATGGCTGAGGCCTTCAGTGATCAATACTCCTACAACACACAGATTGAGGTCACAACTCGTGATCTTGAAGTCACCCGCCAAGAGCCAAAGGAGGGTTTTTCAGAGTTTGTGGCGAGGTAGAGAGCAAAGGCCTCGATGAAGGCTACAAGGCCTTCCGACAAAGACCAGGTAAGGATGGTTGTGCGCAACCTCCAACCCAAACTAATGCAGAAAATGATCGTGCTCCCCTTCCCTACCTTTTCGGATCTGCATGAGATGGGGGTACAGATCGAGGATGCTATGAAGCAGGGCCTTATTGATCAGGAGAAGGAGGAGCCCAGGAGGGCGTTTACCCGCAGTTCGAATACAACCACCAGCGGTGACGCAGCTGCAAGATCTTCTGAAGTGGGCATGGTCGCCACCACCACACCAAGAACAGCCACCCCTTTTGTTGGTGCATCCAATCCTAACCCCCGAACTTCGGACTATCTACCCTGAGGCAAGAGGGTTTTCACCCCACTCTTTATGCCTTTGTCTAAAGCCTTGGGGGTCCTACTCAGGAAAGGACATCTGAAATCATTGGAACAACAGCCTCTACCCGATCCTCTCCCTCCAAAGCATGACCTGACTAAGTACTGTGCTTTTCATCAACAAACCGGTCATGACACCGACAGTTGCGTCCGTCTCCGCCACGAGATACAAAATTTGATTGACAACAGGGTCATCCCCGCACCAGGTCCTGCAAAGTCTATCGACACTTGACCAGTAAACTTGTGAGGGATAATGTGATGTGATCGAGGGATGAACCACCTGTGGGCGGCGTTCAGTTTATTCCAAGATGTGGCATTTGGCACAAACTATTTTGAGCAGATGCGAATGTTAGTTTTGTACGTTTTGGCTTGGGTATTGAGTCAGTTCTGTTGTTTTGAGTCTGTCTCTTTGTTTTGAGTCTATCTTTTCATATCGAGTCAGTCCTATTGAGTCTGTCTCGTTGTATTAAGTCAGTCAGGCATGTCTTGTTGTATCGAGCCAATCCTGTTATGTTAAGAGTCGGGTGGTTCCGGGGGTGTTACCTCGGACATCACTATCTTGTTTTGTGTTTGTCTTTTTGCTTTCTTTTGAGTCTGTTTCTGCCTTGGAGCCAGTTATGCCAACAGATTTGAATTGAACAGCAGTGGATTTTCACACTCTTGTGTTTGCTTCTGCCGTGTGCCAGTTGTGCCAGAAATTCTAAATGAGATGACAGTATTTGACTAGAAGCTGTGTCTTTTCTCTGCCTTGAATTCATCGCATCGACCTAAGTTTTCCAAAACTTTTTTCGAAACATTGTGATAAAAACGAAGAGGAAGGAATTCCTTGGGTTTTGCAAAACTTGATCAATTGAGAGAAAGAGATGCATGTTAAGCCCTTAATGATCGAGATCATGCTTGTTAGTATGAGTACTGAGAAGGATCCTGGCTTGATCCAGATTGGTCCTACACTGTCTTCAGTGCGAGCGATTTGTCGCTTTCTTAAAAGATTTCAAAAATTGTTTTGCGCGGTCCTGTGAAGACTTGTGTGGAATCTCTCTTGAGATTATGCAGCCTAGGATCACTCTCAGCCTCAAGATTCAATCCATTTGTTTTCGAACCTTGAACCTGAGTTCAGAACGTTCAACAGTCAACCACAACGTCAGGCCTGTGTGGCCATTTTGAAGTAGCCCTCGAACAAGAGGCACCAAAGTCAGATCAAGAAGATCAGATCAAAGGAAGCTTGTGAAGCTAGATCAGAAGCCCCCCCTCAAACTAGGGGCAAAAATATCAAATATGCTCAAAGAGCCGAAGATGGATCCTTCAGTAAATTAATACAACAGCCACTCTCCTCGATACGGATGGCTTCAAAACCCTAAAACCATTTGGCATGGACTTGTTAAAATTTTACCCTTTGAGAGGCTCGCTGGGCCGAAAACCCGGAAGGGCGACCCAGGCAAAAGTTAGAGCAAGAGAAAAATACAAAAAAAAGAAGAAAAAGAAGAAGCAAAAAAGGCAAAAGAAAAGAAAAAAAGAGAACAAAAAGAAAGATGCAAAGAAAAGAACAAAAAAATCAAAAAAGAAGGAAAAGAAATGAAAAGAATTGAAAAGAAAAGAAGAACAAAGCTCGCAAGGTCGAAAACGCGCAACGGGCGCCTTGGCAAAAGTTAGAGCCTAAAAAGGAGAGGTTAATACCCCGAGTGTACCTTACCCCGAACTACGTGAGGCTTGATTCCCATCTTTGGGATACGTAGGCAACTTCATTCTGAAGTCCAGCCGTAAAATGCTTCAAATTCAACTATGTCCGTGTGATGGTTCTAGTCATCCTTGTCTTTTCTATATCCGGGAGTTCGGTTGCAATCATCGCTCTGAGGACTGATTACAATGCACTACGGTGCCATTCAGACAAGGGGCAACTTTCCGTTGCCATTCAATGCACCGTGGTGTCATTCAAACAAGGGGCAACTTTCCGTTGTCATTCAATGCGCTGCGGTGCCGTTCAAACAAGGGGCAATTTTCCATTGCCTCCGATCCGAGGTTGTGCGTCTCGAGAGTAGCTTTCGTGCTTGTTAAGCATTGGCCGTTTGCAAAAATAGTTTTTGAGAATTTTTGCTGAAGTTGACTAATTTTCTTGAAAATTGTTCCATCTTTCCAAAAACTTGACCATTTCTTGGACCCAAAAAAGGAAAATTTTCAGTGCTCATAGCCTGACTTGCATGATTTCAAATCAAAAATCGAACAAGTGTGTTAATCTAACTCTCATGTTGGTCAAAATTGTTTTAGTAGAAAAGCAAGAAAAAAAATGGTCAAAAAAGGGTCTGTATTAATTTCCGTGATCTCAATGAGGCTTGTCCTAAAGATGACTTTCCCTTGCCCATCACTGAGCTTCTTGTAGATGCAACTAATGGGTATGAAACCTTGTCTTTTATGGATGGATATTCAGCATACAATCAAATCCAAATGGCACTTGAAGATGAAGAAATGACTGTATTCAGGACTCTGAGAGGAGTCTTTTTCTATAATGTAATGCCTTTTGGCCTGAAAAATGCTGGGGCTACGTATCAAAGGGCGATGATTGTAATTTTCGGTGATATGCTCCATGACACCATTGAATGCTATGTTGATGATCTTGTCGTCAAGACAAAGGAGAAGGAAAACCATGTGGAAGATTTGAGAAGAATCTTCGAACGTTTGAGGAGATACAAACTCAAGATGAACCCACTAAAATGTGCATTTGGAGTTTCCTCAGGAAAGTTTCTAGGGTTTGTGGTTCGAAACAAAGGGATTGAAACACATCTATCTAGCATTGTTATGCTCATTCGTTGCATTGTTATTCACATCTATCTAGCATTGTTATGCTCATTCGTTGCATTGTTATTCACATCTATCTAGCATTGTTATGCTCATTCGTTGCATTGTTATTCACATCTATCTAGCATTGTTATGCTCATTCGTTGCATTGTTATTCACATCTATCTAGCATTGTTATGCTCATTCGTTGCATTGTTATTCACATCTATCTAGCATTGTTATGCTCATTCCTTGTATTGTTATGCGCATCTATCTAGCATTGTTATGCTCATTCCTTGTATTGTTATGCGCATCTATCTAGCATTGTTATGCTCATTCCTTGTATTGTTATGCGCATCTATCTAGCATTGTTATGCTCATTCCTTGTATTGTTATGCGCATCTATCTAGCATTGTTATGCTCATTCGTTGCATTGTTATTCACATCTATCTAGCATTGTTATGCTCATTCGTTGCATTGTTATTCACATCTATCTAGCATTGTTATGCTCATTCGTTGCATTGTTATTCACATCTATCTAGCATTGTTATGCTCATTCGTTGCATTGTTATTCACATCTATCTAGCATTGTTATGCTCATTCGTTGCATTGTTATTCACATCTATCTAGCATTGTTATCTCCATTCGTTGCATTGTTATGCACATCTATCTAGCATTGTTATGCACCGTTACACCTGCATTTTTATGCACATCTATCCTGCATTGTCGTGCACCTTTTCACTTGCGTTGTCACGCACTTTCCACTTGCATTGTTATGCACGCTCCTTTGTTTGGAAACACTGGGATACGTCCTTTTGTTTCTTATACCTTTCTGAAACACCGGGATACGTCCCTACGTTTCCGTTTCTCTCTTCTTTCTGAAACACCGGGATACGTCCCTATGTTTCTCCCTTCCTTCGAAACACCAAGATACGTCCCCACGTTTCCCTTTCTCCTTCTTTTCCGAAACACCGGGATACGTCCCTATGTTCCTCCTACCTTTCCGAAGCACCGGGATGTGTCCCTATGCTTCTCTTTCCATTCCGAAACAACGGGATACATCCCTATGTTTCTTCTCCTTTGTCGAAACACTGGGATACGTCCCTATGTTTCTCCTCCTTGTTCGTGACACTGGGATACGTCCTTAATCTTTGGGATACGTCCCTAACCTTTGGGATACGTCCCTAATCCTTGGGATACGTCCCTAATCCTTGGGATACGTCCCTAATCCTTGGGATACTTCCTAATCTTTGGGATACGTCCCTAATCCTTGGGATACGTCCCTAACCTTTGGGATACGTCCCTAACCTTTGGGATACGTCCCTTTGTTTCTCCCTCTTCGGTTAAAAGCGTTCAGAATACGTTCCAATGCTCACACCATTTCGAAACACCGGGATACGTCCCTATGTTTCTCTCTCCTTCCGAAACTCCGGGATACGTCCCTATGTTTCTTTCTCTTTTTCCGAAACACCAAGATACGTCCCTATGTTTCTCTTTTTCCGAAACAACGGGATACGTCCCTATGTTTCTCTCTTCTTTTCGAAATACTGGGATACATCCCTAATTCTTGGGATACGTCCCTAATCTTTGGGATACGTCCCTAATCCTTGGGATACGTCCCTATTCTTTGGGATACGTCCCTAATCCTTGGGATACGTCCCTAATCTTTGGGATGCGTCCCTAATCCTTGGGATACGTCCCTAATCTTTGGGATACGTCCCTAATCTCTGGGATACGTCCCTAACCCTTGGGATACGTCCCTAATCTTTGGGATACGTCCCTAATCTTTGGGATACGTCCCTAACCCTTGGGATACGTCCCTACGTTTCTCTCTTCTTTTCGAAATACCGGGATACATCCCTATGTTTCTCTCTCCTTCCGAAACTCAGGGATACGTCCCTATGTTTCTTTCTCTTTTTTCGAAACACCGGGATACGTCCCTATGTTTCTCTTTTTCTGAAACACCGGGATACGTCCCTACGTTTCTCTCTTCTTTCCGAAACACCGGGATACGTCCCTATGTTTCTCCTTCTTTTTTCGAAACACCGGGATACGTCCCTATGTTTCTCATTCGTTTCGAGACACCAGGATATGTCCCTATGTTTCTCCCCCTTTGGTTAAGAGCATTTGGAATACGTTCCAATGCTTATACATTTCCGAAACACCGGGATACGTCCCTATGTTTCTTGCATGATCATATGTTATGCTTGGCTTTGTGCATTGTCTTGCATTTTGCCCCTGCCCTGGGGCGCATATCTTTGTTTGTAGCTTGTATGCTTTTGTCTAAGTCTTCGGCCTTGTCAAAATGAGTCGTCTCTGGGCTTTGACACTCACTCCCGTCATTTTTATGACTCTCGAGTTCTGTCAAAGAGGGGCAACTGTAGACACCCCATTTTTGACCGACCTCAAGACTTGGACGTCATCGTTTGAACACTCGGTGATCATCCTTGTTCGTGTTCGTCTTGAGTTCCCGGAGGTCTCGGCTACGCGCCCTGCCTCAGGATCTCTCGACTCGACTGTTTTGTGTCTGGTTTTACACCAAACACTTGTTGTTTTGCTTCTGAGGGTGGGAAGTAGCTTGTAGGCCTTCCCCACACCTCACCGGCCGTGGCTTTAGGCCACCGGCCTTGTTTCCTTGCCACCGGCCATTGGTGATGGTCGGCACTATTTATGGTCGGTCGGCATTGTGTTTGGTCGGCCGGCCACTATTTCTGATCAATCGCCCACTTTTCCTAGCCGAGACCTTTTTTCAAGGGAGCTTGACCCTCTTGAACCTTTTTTTTAGCTTCTTGAGGAAGCTTGAACCTTTTTTTTAGCTTCTTGAGGAAGCTTGAACCTTTTTAGCTTCTCCAAGAAGCTTGACCCTTTTTCTAGCTTCTCCAAGAAGCTTGAACCCTTCTAAGCTTCCAAGAGAAGCTTGCACCTCTTGAACCCTTGTCTAGCTTCTCCAAGAAGCTTGGCCCTTTTGTCTAGCTTCTCCATGAAGCTTGGCCTTCTTGGCCCTTTTGCTCCAAGCTTCTAAGAGAAGCTTGGCCTTTTTGGTCAAAGCTTCTAAGAGAAGCTTTGCCCCATTGGTTTCTCTATATAAAGAGAGCCTCTCCTCCCCTTTGGAAGGTTAGAAAATCTGACATATAAGATATATATATCACTCTCTCTATATATCTCCCTCTCTCTCTACATTTGGGTGGGTTAAAGGGTCCAAAAAGGTCTAGTTCATGGCCATTTGAACTACACCTCCTAGCACAACACTTCCATCATCACTTGGAGGTTCTTGGGTCTTGTTTTCAGAGGTTGAAGGTTGCATTTTTGTGTCTAGAGGCTGCTGTCCCCTTTTGGCTACAAAGGTAACCCATTTTCCCTCTTTACTCCCCGTTTTGGCACACCCTTTTAGCCTGTCTTTCTTGCTGATTTGAGCTTTGTGTATAACATATAAAAGTTCTGTTTTTTTGTGTTTAAGATACTTCATTAAGGACACTTTTGTGTTTGGGGTCGTTTACCCCCTCTTAGGCCTTGTTTGGCCCCATTTTGTGCTATTTTTGGTGAACTTCGGGACCACCTTGTTTGGGCCTCCTCACCACTGAAATCTTGAGGGATTTCAGTGGTGAGAATGGTGGTTTAAGGTCCTAAGAAGGAGAGGGGTGACCCTCTTCCTTGTTGCCTTGTTTGTTGCCCTTTTTGGCCTTCCAAAGGGGCTCCTATTTGCATGCTTTCAAACCTTGTTTCAAGCATTTTTCAGTGGGTTTTAGGACCCACATAAGCCATTTCCCGAGTTGATTTGGTCTTTCTAAATGTCTATCCTGCATGTGCTTAATAACTCCTTGCATGGCCCTCTAAAGTAACTCATCATTTTTGCATGCCATGGTTGCGTATCAGTGGTTATTTGAGCCTATTTTCACATGTTTTATTCACTAATTTTTGATGGTTTGGTGAGATTCCATGTGTATCATACACTTGCTTTGTATTCCTCTATTTTGCCCAGAAATGCATCTTGCCTTTGGACCACCATGCTTGCTTATTTTAGCTTAGCTTTGTGAAGTTTTTGGTCATGTTTTAACATGCTTAAGGTCTTTCTTGGGTCCTCAGATTCACATTTTCCATGTTTAGTATAGCCCCTTTGCATTTTGGCTTGTTGGCCTTAAGTGTGTGAGTATGTAGCATGCTTTATTTGCTTTGTTTTATTGGTTTGGCACCATTTATAGCATCATTTCAGTCCCTTTGACATGCTTGTATGCTTGCCTTGGACACCTCTTTAATGCTTTCAAAGTTTGTGTAGCATGCTCCATGTTTTGGCATTTGTGCATGCCTTTGAATTTAGGTCATTTGGATGCCATCTAAGTGATCTTTAGGCCTTGTTTTAATATGCTAAAATTCTGTTTTTAGTCATTTAATTCATGCCATGTGTGGTTGCACTAAGTGTAGTTCAATATTTCTTTGGTGGGCCTTAGGAATTGGACGCATGTTTGCATGTCATTTAGCCCTTATTTCATAGCATTATGGCCACTGTTTTGGGCCTAATTAGAGCTGCCCAAATCATGTTTAAGTCCATCTCTTTGTTTGTTTCATGCTCTCCTTGTATATTGTAGCATATTGGTGTGGTGTTGCATGTTTGAAATCACATGATTGAATGAAGTCACATGTTGGCTTACATGCTTGAATGCCTACATTAGCCTTGCTCACTTGTTAGTCACATTGCTCTATGCCTTGCATTTCTTACATGCTTAGGTTGCATTGCATTGGCATGCATGGTTGGCCTCTTGACTATCCATGATAGAGGTTAAGTCCCCATTGGTTTGATTGTTTGCATTGCATTGTCCCTTGGGCCATCACGCATGGAAATGTGCGATTGATGGTTCGCGAACCAAGGAACATATCCCTTTGAGTCACTAACATGATAAGGGACATGATTGGTGCATACATTGCTTGAATTGCATTGCCATGCTCTGCCTTGCCCTCTGTTGCTGTCAATTGCAGGTTCTGCAGGAACTTTCTGCCGACCGGCAGTTCTAAGTGCCGACCGACAATCTTTCCTGGGCCGATATCTTCACCAACAGCCGGTGATCACATACCACTGCCGGTGGACATTCTACTCAGCCGTTGGTGTCCCCCAATGTCCAGGGAAGAAATTCTGAGACTTTGGCAGTCTTCAAGGAGGCAGAGCAGGGAAAACAGAGGCAGCCTATGCATGGCGGTGTACTTCCGAGCAAGACCCGAGCACGTATTGCATCGAGCTCTCTTCCCGGGGCGGTTTACTATTTTTCCTAGCTTAGTTAGTTTGTTAGCTAATTAGGCAATTTGTAATATTTAATTAGCTTGTAGGTTAATTATCTGTATTATTCTTTTGGTCCCTTCGAGTGAGGACGAATCTGTAATAAGTCTGGGTGAGTGTGTGCATGTCTTCCAACCCCCACTTCTTTCTCCCTTTTACTTACCTGCTTTTGATGGTTAGTATTAGGACATGTTTACTTTAGCATACCTTATGCTATGCATGCGTGCATCATTCATTAGTCTTGCATGCACCAAGCTCGGCGCATCATGCTAACTGCATAAAGTATTTCAAATCTAACTTGAATACATGCTATCTATGCATTTTCACATGTCATCCTTAGATTAGCTGAGCCTATTCTAGATTGCATCCTGTATGCGTTGCATTAGCCACTTAACATGGACTTGGATTTTGCATTGATTGCTAACATGTTCTTGTCTTGGCTCGGAGTACATTGTAAGTATTTTTATGCTTTAGCATCTCGCATGAGTGTGAATGTCAACATGACAGCATGCTTACCATGTGGCTAGATGCTTATGTGATAAACTGTTTGAATACGCCTGTGGGTGAAGGTTAGATTGTTTGAGTTGGAACAACTCACC
>NW_021025869.1:774362-820080 GCF_004153795.1 Camellia sinensis
TGAACATTTATCAATTGCTAATGTCTTAGTTATTGCTCATACTGTGTTTAGCATATCTCTACTGGGCGTTGGCTCACCCTTTATGGGATATCATTTTCAGGTACAGGTAGCATGCCACCTCCAAGGACATAGCTTGGGAGGCTAGAGACGGACAGACTTTTGTTGTCTTATTTCCTTTTGGATGTATTACGTATAAATTCAAGCCAAGGGCTTAATGTGCAATTAAGTTAGTACTCTATTTTTTGTAACCAAGCATTGACTTGGAAAGCTGTAAGCCCGTAGGGCATTTATTATTGTTGTTAACTTGTAATGCTGCTGTAAGAACTACTATAATGAATTGAAGAATGTGGATCTTTTGTATATAAATGTAGGTTTATATTGTTGGGTTTAATGTCATTATTCTGAGGGCGTTATAACTTGGTATCAAAGCGTACCGGGTTCGAATACTTTGGCTACGTGGGATGTGATTAGTATCACAATGGGTTTGTCTCGCTTGTTAGAGACTTAGACGTAATGTTATGTACTTATGTGATAACATGTTTATGTGATTATTTGGGTATGGAATGTAGTTTCTTGGATGTTGATTGGATCCTTGGGTTTCTGGGAGTCTTGTTGGAAAGGCACTTGATCAATGCTGTTTCTGACCGGAACTCCAGTAACGCCTCGGGACTATCATTATCCGGAAATGAAATTCGTAAGTGCTTATGTGTTTATGTGCTTACGTGGAGTGAATTACAGTTGTCCATGTATTAGGACGTGAGTGTTTGGCTTCGGCACATGTATGAGTGTGCTAACGTGTCTCTGTTACTTTTACTAGGATGCCTAGGCGAGGAAGTTGCGATTTCCCTCCTTTCGCTCTGGAAGAGTTGCGGAAACAGTTTGTGGAGTTACGCCAAGGTATTACACCTTTGGTGCGGTACGAAAGATGGTTTGCTAACCTGTCGAGGTTTGCTCCAGAATTGGTGGAGACGGAGGACTTGCGTTGTTACGAGTTTGAGAGTAAGCTGCGTGACGACATCCGTGTAAGGATAGCGGGGTCTTGGCATAAAAGATATAGGGCGCTTGTTGAGGCGGCCGCCCATGTAGAGGCTGCGATGCTAGTAATGGGGCAGAGTGGGGAGGAAGCCATCTCGGCGACTTCTGTGACTCTGGGTGTTGGTAGGCCTTTTAAGAGGCATAGGGTTTTAAACCCGCAACAAGGAGGTCGGGCTAGAACTACCCTTCCAGTGTCGGATTTGGGTTCGGGAGAAAGTAAGCAGAGGGGCATCATTTGTTTCAGATGTGGTCTGCTGGGCCACAAGGTTTCGGTTTGCCCACAGAAGAAGGGGGCAGGGTTAGCAGTTCAACCAGTAGTTGTACCACCAGGATCATCTAACCAGCCGGGTTTTGGACCGATCAAATGCTCAGTGGGAAGGCAGTTGTTGGGGTCTTCATGAGCCCAGATTCTAAACCAATCTCGTGCTCAGGCACCGCCTACCTGTTGGGTGCGTAATCAGCTGGGTCATATACGACGTTTTTGTACTCAGTCGGGGGCTTCTTTAGGGGTTTTGCAACCTAGCCAGGCTCAGTTTCATTCGACTGGGAAGGAACAGTATCGTTTTGGGGAACTAGCAGGCCAGACTGCGAGGGCCTCAGTAGAGTCGAGCTCCCAAGCCCCAATTGGGGAAGTTTGTAGTTGTTCCAGGTGTGGACAGAGGGGGCACATCAGTAGTTCTTGTCCGTGGTTAGTAAGCTCGTAGGTTGTCTTGTGTTTGGAGATGACCAATTTTGGCCGTCCAGCGAGGGACGGTAGTGGTGGTAATACCGATGGGATGGTTTTGTTTTGACTAATCCGTTGTGTAATCAGTGGATTATTGTTTTGTGATCATTGGGTTCTGTTGTGTAACCAATGTGTTTTGGGAATGTTGAAACATCTAAGCTGTTTGTTTATCTATATATATATATATACATATATGCTTGTTTTGTTAATCTCCTTGGATTGGGTGGATTGGAACATGTTGTAGCTCTAAAGTTTAATTAATGTGATAAGTTGCCGTAAAACCATAAAAAAATTTTTTGGTATTAATGCTTTTTTTTATTATTTATTATGCGTGTGACTTGAATTGGGAAAGATGAGGGCTGAGGAGCCATGTTTTCAAAATTTGGAAGAACCACCGAGGGGTGCGTGTCCTAGCCAAGGCAATATTGGAGCGAGAACTGTTTTACTTGCCGAATGTGTGGAATTTTATGGGTATTACCCATTTAAAATTTTGTGCGTGGTATAGATTTTGGTCTACTGTCAGGTGAACTCGAGAGGATGTGAAGTGTACGATTAATACTAGATGTAACATGTATTTAATATGGTGTCCTACGGGGGCATAGCGCATAATTTTGTTAAGGTTGGACTTGTACCTTCGTGGTAAGTAGCGTTGCCGAGATTGCAGGTGTACTGATTGGCCATTTTAAGTGAGGGGATGTTAGTCCCTATATAAGGTTGTGATTATTGTATCGGGAGCGATGTGTTGTGAATAGCAGGTACTATATCTCGGCCTGTAGTATAATGGGTGTTTCCCTAAGTTTTCAAATTCCTTTATTTGGATCGAATGTGATAGGTTCGTACCTTAGCACTGGTCAAGTCAGAGGATGTTATCAGGAGGGTTAATTGGGTATATAGCCCGTGGTTAGAGTGTGACCCGTGGATGGAGTCATAGTGGTATGGTGTTTGCGGATGAAGATGTGGGTTAATGACGAGGGAGGCGAGGACTTTTACTTCTCTAGAAAGTTAGAAGAGTGAATCTTTGAAAGCCTTGTCGGCGACTTGTAACGAGTCGGGGTTTGGTTCATGATGGTTGCCTAGCGGTAGTTTTGACTAGTGGTTCAGCACGGAGGTCAAGCCTCTTGATGGTACTCTCGAGATGAGTGACAAGTAAGATGTAGAGTAATGAGTGGACCCCATAGGTCAATGTTGGATGAAGATGCTTTGATTGATTGTGTTCGGTACGAAAGGTTGATGGGTAATATCAAATGTTATGTTGTAGCAAAACCCTGTCAGTTAACTCAGTGTGAGGGAAGGGGTAAACAAATTCTGTTACTTCGAGTTCAGTCGAGATAGTGGTGAAATCTCTAAGTGAAGAAGTTTTGCATAGTACGATGCGTATTCATGTGTGGTTCGTATGTTGTTAGTAGATGATGTGTAGAAGGGGATTGATCTTAGGGAATCCCTGGCGGATACCTCGGTAAGGTTATAATATGGTTACTGATGGAAGTATGGTTTAAAGTTCGAAGTTTGGTAAAGCTAGGTCGCTTTGGCATGAGTACTCGTCGTTCAGTTTGGATAGTGGTAAAATGAGTAAGGGAGTGAAGATGTGTGGAGTAATTGTGGCACACTGTTAGAGTCGTTTCGACTTATTCAGTCCGGTCTGTGCAGTGGAAGGCGTTGGGGTGCATAAAGTTATCCTTCATGTTGCTGCGTGGTTGGGAACTTCAAACGCTTAGGAGTCCCTAGTGTGTTAGTACCGTTTCTGGGAATTGCGTCATTACTGTGAGTATAGCGTTGGTCAAAGTGGTCCTTCGTGTTTGGGGTTAGTGGTTTGAGTGGCACATCAGTGTGTGGATTACTGAGTGTAGAGTTTATTGAGTTGATTAGTCAGCTTGTCGGTATCGGGTTTTGGGTTGGCATTGGTCACCTTGAGTTTTAGTCTTGATGTTGTAGACTTTGTATGTTGATTAGGGAAAACTGAAACTAATCGAACATGTTTTGTCGTTGAAGCTGACGGTAGGAATAATACGTCTAATACGTGTATTGATTCATCATTGTGAATGATTGGCTTTTTATACATTATGTATGTATGATATTTGGTTTGTTATTGATACAGCACTGAGATGTGTATCATTTGTGTATTCAAGGGGGTATTGTTGAGATGAGATGTGCTCTTATGCCTTATGTGCTGTTAGTACTGTTGTTATTTCTATTAACTACCATTATAGAAATGTTATATCCTGTGTTGGTTGTGGCATCACTACGTGAGTGATGGTTGTGGATAGAGCTGTTTTGAAAAGAAATGGAGAACAAAATTTTTCCCAGTGTTAGGGCCATCTAAGGGCATTGTTGAAGAGTTGATCCAATTCAAAGATTCTAAAGAATTCCAGATAAATCTTTTTGGCAAATAAACTGTGGATGACTCTGTGTTTTGGGTAACACCGTATTTGTGAAAAATGTTTACAAAGCTTTTGAGTTTTCGTATGGAAAATGCAAGATTTATTCCGGAACGTTAATGTTGAAAATTTAAACATCTTTGAGAAACGCCTCTTGAACAAGAAAATGTTTTCGTATTATCTACTTTAAGATTTGCTTTAATCGTGTTGTTGAGTAGTGACTTAGCTTGAAGCACTAGTCGGTTATTGGTGAATTGTTTCAGGGGAGGTTTAGTTTGTTGAGGCTTGCGCACCTAAGGTGGTGTTGTTTAGAATGTGTTCCCTTGGTTAGTCTCTTCCTTGGTAGAGTGAGTCGGAGGTTTGTTTTGAAAGTAAATTTTTTTTTCCTTGGGGCTCGGTTGTTGAATGCTCTGTGATCATTTGGCCTTGTATTTTGGCGTATCCTTAATTTCGGGGACGAAATTCTTTAAGGGGGGGAGGTTATAGTGATCCCGGCTTTCCCTTTCGTGTTTAACTAGAATCCGGATTCGATTTCGTAAGGGTGCCGTTGTCTTATCCTCTTTCCATCCCTTCCTCTTTGTGTTCGAGCTTTGGGTCGTGTTGGGCAAGTTGGGAATAAGTCAGTTGTGTTTTAAAACGTAGAATCTTCGCCCAGTTTTTGGTCTCTTCGCTCGAGCTGCGCTTTTGACGCTCAAGCGGGGAAATCACCCATCCAGTATTTCGTCTGCAGCGGTAGACGCTCGAGCGAAGGATTGGCCGCTCGAGTGGGAGTTTGTGTCTGACGCTCGAGCGGGGAGTTTGACGCTCGAGCGGGAACCATGTCTGTAAAAGTTCTGGGAATGTGCATCTGCCGTTCGAGCGGGGAATTGGACGCTCGAGCGGGGATCTGTGAGTGACGCTCGAGCGGGGAGTTTGGCGTTCGAGCAGGGCGACTTGTATATAAAGCCGAGATCCGACTTTTTTGTTCACTTTTCAACATCCTTTCTCTCTCTCTTACTTTTCCAAAAAGCTATTTTGAGAGTTCCTCTCACTAAAACCCTAACTTCTCTCTTAGGATTGATTTAGTAGAAGTTGTTTTCTCACCTTGGGCCTTTACAAAAGTTGTGTTGATCGTCGAGGGCTATCTTTTAATCTGAAAATTTTGGGATTTGGAGCATTTTCGTTTCTTCACCTCCTTCGTTGGGTCCCATCATTTGAGGTAGGGATAACCTACTCCATCTTATGAGCTTTGTCTTTGAATTTTAGCATTTTGATATGTTGGGGGTTGTTGGGTAATTTTGAGAAAGTTTGAGCCTTTGTGTAATTTTACAAAGGTTGGGGTTTTAGATATATAAACCTATATGTATGTTAGGCATAGAGAAATGAGATTAATGTTGGGACATTGACGGAAATAGAACCTTATGGTTGCTTTCTGAATCATGGTAATTTGCCCTTATTGGATTAATTAATTAATGCATATAATTAATTGAAGAAATCGAGGAGTTGAATTGAGAATGTTTATATATTATCTATTAGTGCATTTATTTCCTGCTTAGAAATAATTGCTTTGGGCTACCGGTGGAGGGTAGTGTTGATTGTTGTAGACAATGCATGATGATTCGGCAAACTAAAACTAATCAATTGGATGTGTCATAGAGTATGACGGTTGATAGAATACATTAACTTTATGTGTTGGTTGATTGTGCATATAGCCAATGTGTTTATATGCATTATGTGTAGACAGTTGATAGAATACATTAACTTTATGTATTGATTGATTGCGTATGTGATTCTGTGTTTATATGCATTACTTGTGTATGGGAGGAGATGGGGGATGTACTCCACAGTTTAGGGGAAGATGGGGGATGTATCTCTAAACCGGTTAATGGTTAATGGTTACGGGAAGATGGGGGATGGAACCAGGGATGCAGCTCATATGCTCACCCATTGTGGTATTGGATACAGCTCATATGCTTATCTATTGAAGTGTTGATACAGCTCATATGCTTATCTATTGAAGTGTTGATACAACTCATATGCTTATTTATTGGAATGTTGATACAACTCACATGCTTATCTGTTGTAGTATTGAATACAACTCATATGCTTATTTGTTGAAGTGTTGATACAGCTCATATACTTATCTGTTGTAGTATTGAATACAGCTCATATGCTTATTTGTTGAAGTGTTGATACAGCTCATATGCTTATCTATTGAAGTGTTGATACAGCTCATATGCTTATCTATTGGAATGTTGATACAGCTCATATGCTTATCTGTTGTAGTATTGAATATAGCTCATATTCTTATTTGTTGAAGTATTGATATAGCTCATATGCTTATCTGTTGTGGTAGTGATATAGCTCATATGCTTATCTAATGAAAAGTTTGTTTGATTTGATATAGCACTAAAATGTATGTCATCATCGTTTGTGAAGTATGGAAGTAGTTTATGTGTTATTGGTACAACACCAAGATGTGTATCCATCTCAAATTTCGAAAATATTCTAGTGATGAACTATAATCCCATCAAATGTTTTGGCCAGAGAGCCTTGTTTCCAAACTCAAAGTTGAATAAGAAATGGAAGGTGAATTGTAACCTAGACTTAACCGTCATGGAAACGTAATAAGATGTAAATGGAAGTGTCAGTGTTGACCATCTATCAATTGCTAATCTCTTAGTCATTGTTCATAGTTGGTTTAGTATATTTCTACTGGGCTGTGGCTCACCCTATATGGGAACATCATTTTCAGGTACAGGTAGCATGCCACCTCCAAGGACATAGCTTGGGAGGCTAGAGACGGACAAACTTTTGTTGTCTTATTTCCTTTTGGATGTATTACGTGTAAATTCAAGCCAAGGGCTTAATGTGCAATTGAGTTAGTACTCTATTTTTTGTAACCAAGCGTTGACTTGGAAAGCTGTAAGCCCGTAGGGCATTTATTATTGTTGTTAACTTGTAATGCTGCTGTAAGAACTACTCTGATGAATTGAAGAATGTGGATCTTTTGTATATATATGTAGGTTTATATAATGTCATTATTCTGAGGGCGTTACACAAAACACTCGTAAAATATATTATGCTAACTCAAAGTATAATATCACTCACCTTAAAATTAATACCTCACTATTTCTTTCCATTATCCAAAATCTTTTTAACTTCCAATATTTCATTCCCCTTTCTTAGTTCATTTTCCTTCCTTTCTCTCTTTTTTGCCATCTCTTTTCCACACAATTGATAACCTCCTCCCTATAGGGAGGTAAGAACATTATCAGGCCAACACGTGGCCAGTGCGAATCCTTCAACAGATTTGATCATAATTTATACAAATTTATACTTATCTTTAATAAATATTTAAGATAATTGCACTTTGGCACAGTTTTCTAATATAACTATAGAAATAAATTAATCCCTAATTAAATTACACTATCGTATACAAACAGAAAATTAATTATTTATTTTACTACCACACCCATTATTATTATTGTTGTTGTTGTTGTTGTTAACTTTAATTTGGCCCAACTAGTATTATAATTCCATATTTCTATTAATTTGGCCCAAATAATAATCCCTAATTAATCCCATATTCGATAATCTAATGCCAAATTAGATTCTGTATTTATTATTATTTATTTAATAATGTATCATCACATACAACCATAATACTAGTATAAAATTTAAGGGACAGCTTAAATTTTTGGGTTGTAACAACTGTAAAGATTAGGCTCTATGAATTGCTCGCTTTTCTTTGGAGAGTTACTAGTGGAGGAAATGAAGATGAAATGGAAATGTCAAAACTTTCCACATTGATACCACAACTTTATATGGAAAAAATGAACCTACCTTTCACGATAAAAGCCACTCCCTCTCTAAAGTTGTGTAACAATCACTACATCTCTGTCTTTTTCCCCAAGAATGAAAATGGATCAAAAGTTCTTTTTTCTCAACAACCACCACAATCCAAAAAATCTTCAAAATTTTCTCAGTTCTTTCGATCCATTTTCGGTAGCTAAGGCGGGATTTCGATCCAACACAGGCCAGCGCGAATCCTCCCACAGATTTGATCATAATTTATATGGATTTATACTTATCTTTAATAAATATTTAAGATAATTGCACTTTGACCCAGTTTTCCAATATAACTATATAAATAAATTAATCCCTAATTAAATTACACTCTATGATATACCAACAGAAAATTAATTATTTATTTCACTACCACACCCATTATTATTATTATTATTACTATTATTATTATTATTATTATTATTATTATTTATTTACTCATACTTTTATATTTATTTATTTACTATCTTTAACTTTAATTAGGCCCAACTAGTATTATAATTCTAAATTTGTATTAATTTGGCCCCAAATAATAATCCTTAATTAATCCCATATTTGATAATCCAATGCTAAATTTGATTATGTATTTATTACTATTTATTTCATAATATATCATCACATACGACCATAATACCAGTATAAAATTTCAGGGACAACTTAAATTTTCGGGTTGTTACAGCTGTGAAAATTAGCCTCTATGAATTGCTTGATTTTCTATGGAGAGTTACTGGTGAAGGAAATGAAGTTGAAATGAAAATGTCAAAACTTTCCACATTGATACCCCAACTTTATATGGAAAAAATAAACCTACCTTTCAGTGTAAAGGCCAAGAATATGGAAAAAATGAACCTACCTTCATGATAAAAGCCACTCCCTCTCTAAAGTTTTGTAACAATCTCTACATCTCTGTCTTTCTTCCCAAGAATTACAATGGATCAGAAAGTTCCTTTTTCTCAACAACCACCACAATCCAAAAAATCCTCAAAATTTTATCGATTTCTTCGATCCATTTTCGGCAGCTGAGGTGGGATTTCCATCCAATACGTGGCCAGCGCGAACCATCCCACAGATTTGATCATAATTTATATGGATTTATACTTATCTTTAATAAATATTTAAGATAATAACACTTTGGCCTAGTTTTCTAATATAACTATATAAATAAATTAATCCGTAATTAAATTACACTCTATCGTATACCAACAGAAAATTAATTATTTATTTTGCTACCACACCCATTATTATTATTATTGTTGTTGTTGTTGTTGTTGTTGTTGTTGTTGTTGTTGTTGTTACTAATATTATTATTTATTTACTCATACTTTTATATTTATTTATTTACTATCTTTAACTTTAATTTGGCCCCAAATAATAATCCCTAATTAATCCTATATTTTATAATCCAATGCAAAATTAGATTTTGTATTTATTATTATTTATCTAATAATATATCATCACATACAACCATAATACTAGTATAAAATTTAATGGACAACTTAAATTTTCAGGTTGTTACAGTTGTAAAGATTAGGCTCTGTGAATTGCTTGCTTTTCTATGGAGAGTTACTAGTGAAGGAAATGAAGTTGAAATGGAAATATCTAAACTTTCCACATTGATAACCCAACTTTATATGAAAAAAACGAACCTACCTTTCAGGGTAAAGGCCAAGAATATGGAAAAAATGAACCTACCTTTCACGATAAAAGCCACTCCTTCTCTAAAGTTTTGTAACAATCTCTACATCTCTGTCTTTTTTTCCGAAGAATTACAATGGATCAGAAAGTTCTTTTTTCTCAACAACCACCACAATCCAAAAATCCTCAAAATTTTATCGGTTTCTTCGATCCATTTTCGGTAGCTGAGGGGGGATTTCGATCCAACACGTGGCCAGCACAAATCCTCCCACAGAGTTGACCATAATTTATATGGATTTGTAGTTATCTTTAATAAATATTAAAGATAATTACACTTTGGCCCAGTTTTCTACTATAACTATATGAATATATTAATCCCTAATTAAATTACACTCTATCGTATACCAACAAAAAATTATTATTTATTTTACTACCACACCCATTATTATTATTATTATTGTTGTTGTTGCTGTTGTTGTTGTTGTTGTTGTTATTGTTGTAGTTGTTATTATCAATATTATTATTTATTTACTCATGCTTTTATATTTATTTATTTACTATCTTTAACTTTAATTTGGCCCAACTAGTATTATAATTCCATATTTCTATCAATTTGGCCCCAAATAATAATCTCTAATTAATCCCATATTCGATAATCCAATGCCAAATTTGATTCTGTATTTATTATTATTTGTTTAATAATTTATCATCACTTACAACCATAGTACTAGTATAAAATTAAGGGACAACTTAAATTTTTGGGTTGCTACAGCTCTAAAGATTAGGCTTTATGAATTGTTTGCTTTTCTATGGAGTGTTACTAGTGAAAGAAATGAAGTTGAAATGGAAATGTCAAAACTTTCCACATTGATAACACAACTTTATATGGAAAAAATGAACCTAGCTATTAGGGTAAAAGCCAAGAATATGGAAAAAATGAACCTACCTTTCACGATAAAAGCTACTCCCTCTCTAAAATTGGGTAACAATGTCTACATCTCTGTCTTCTTTCCCAAGAATTACAATGGATCAGAAAGTTCTTTTTTCTCAATAACCACCACAATCAAAAAAATCCTCAAAATTTTCTTGGTTTCTTCGATCCATTATCGGTAGCTAAGGTGGGATTTCGATCCAACACGTGGCCAGCGCGAATCCTCTCACAGATTTGATCATAATTTATATGGATTTATACTTATCTTTAATAAATATTTATGATAATTACACTTTGGCCCAGTTTTCTAATATAACTATATAAATAAATTGATCCCTAATCAAATTACACTCAATCGTATACCAACAGAAAATTATTTATTTATTTTGCTACCACACTCATTTTTGTTATTGTTGTTGTTGTTGTTGTTGTTGTTGTTATTTATTTAGTCATACTTTTATATTTATTTATTTACTATCTTTAACTTTAATTTGGCCCAACTAGTATTATAATTCTCGATTTCTATTATTTTGGCCCCAACTAAAAATCCTTAATTAATCCCATATTTGATAATCCAATGCTAAATTTGATTCTGTATTTATTATTATTCATTTCATAATATATCATCACATACGACCATAATACCAGTATAAAATTTCAGGGACAACTTAAAATTTCGGGTTGTTACAGTTGTAAAGATTAGCCTCTATGAATTGCTTGATTTTCTATGGATAGTTACTAGTGAAGGAAATGAAGTTGAAACGGAAATGTCAAAACTTTCCACATTGATACACCAACTTTATATGGAAAAAATAAACCTACCTTTCAGGATAAAGGCCATGAATATGGAAAAAATGAACCTACCTTTCACGATAAAAGCCACTCCCTCTCTAAAGCTGTGTAACAATCTCTACATCTCTGTCTTTTTTCCCAAGAATTACAATGGATCAAAAAGTTCTTTTTTCTCAACAACCACCACAATCCAAAAAATCCACAAAATTTTCTCAGTTTCTTCGATTCATTTTTGGTAGTTAAGGAGGGATTTCGATCCAACAAGTGGCCAGCACAAATCCTACCACCTATTTGATCATTATTTATATCGATTTATACTTATCTTTAATAAATATTTAAGATAATTACACTTTGGCCTAGTTTTCTAATATAACTATATAAATAAATTAATTCCTAATTAAATTACACTCTATTGTATACCAACAGAAAATTAATTATTTATTTTACTACCACACCCATTATTATTATTATTATTATTGTTGTTGTTGTTGTTGTTGTTGTTGTTGTTGTTGTTGTTGTTATTATTTATTTATTTATTTATTTATTTACTCATACTTTTATATTTATTTATTTACTATGTTTAACATTAATTTGGCCCAGCAAATATTATAATTCCTTATTTCTATTAATTTGGCCCCAAATAATAATCCGTAATTAATTCTAGATTTGATAATCCAATGTCAAATTAGATTATGTATTTATCATTATTTATTTAATAATATATCATCACATACAACCATAATACTAGTACAAAATTTAAGGGACAACTTAAATTTTCAGTTGTTACAACTGTAAAGATTAGGCTCTATGAATTGCTTGCTTTTCTGTGGAGAGATACTAGTGAAAGAAATGAAATTGAAATGGAAATGTCTAAACTTTCCACATTGATACCCCAAGTTTATATGAAAAAAATGAACCTACCTTTCAGGGTAAACGCTAAGAATATTGAAAAAATGAACCTACCTTTCACGATAAAAGCCACTCCCTCTCTAAAGTTTTGTAACAATCTCTACATCTCTGTCTTTTTTCCCAAGAATTACAATGGATCAGAAAGTTCTTTTTTATCTACAACCACCACAATCCAAAAAATCCTCAAAATTTTCTCGGTTTCTTCGATCCATTTTTGGTAGCTGAGGCGGGATTTCGATCCAACACGTGGCTAGCGCGAATCCTCCTACAGATTTCATCATAATTTATATTCATTTATACTTATCTTTAATAAATATTTATGATAATTACAATTTGGCCCAATTTTCTAATATAACTGTATAAATAAATTAATCCCTAATTAAATTGCACTTTATCGTACATTAACAGAAAATTATTTATTTATTTTACTACCACACCCATTATTATTATTATTATTATTATTGTTGTTGTTGTTGTTGTTGTTGTTGTTGTTGTAGTTATCAATATTATTATTTATTTAGTCATACTTTTATATTTATTTATTTACTAACTTTAACTTTAATTTGGCCCATCTAATATTATAATTTCATATTTCTATTAATTTGGCCCCAAATAATAATTCCTAATTAATCCTATATTTTATAATCGAATGCAAAATTAGATTTTGTATTTATTATTATTTATTTAATAATATATCATCACATACAACCATAATACTAGTATAAAATTTAAGGGACAACTTAAATTTTTGGGTTGTTACAGCTGTAAAGATTGGGCTCTATGAATTGCTTGCTTTTCTATGGGGAGTTACTAGTGAAGGAAATGAAATTGAAATGGAAATGTCTTATAGCAATCCCGGTTCTCCCTTTCGATATCTGTTGTATTCTGGACTTTGGTTCCGTGGAGTTGGTAGTTGTATCTATCTTATTGTCATCCTTTGATTCCATTTGTTTGAGTTTTAGGATGTGTTGGGCATGTTTCGAGTAGGTGGGTTAAGCCTTGGTCTAAAATCTTGTTGCCAGGTTTTTTGTCGTTCCGCTTGAGCGGGTCGTCTAGCGCTCGAGCAGCGCTCGAGCGGAGATTGCACACTCCTAGTATTTTTTTTGGTGCTCTGCAAAACTTCTGTAGGTGTGATTTCTACGCTCGAGCGGGCTTGTTGGGGCTCGAACGAGTAATACATTTTTGGTGTAAGTTCTGGGAGGGGAAAATCTACGCTCAAGCGGACTGGTTTTCACGCTCGTCTGGATGTACTTTATTCTTGTGTCTTGGCGCTCGAGCGGGCCTTATTGCGCTCGAGCGTGTCCAGATTTTTGTGCTTTACGCTCGAGCGTCCTGTTCTCCGATCGAGCGGGAATGTCGTATATCTGAAGACAGTTAGGCTTTTTTGAATCACTTTTTACATTCACTCTCTTTCTGTTACTTTCCCAAAATCGATTTTGAGAGCCTCTGTCTCTATAAACTCCCTTCTCTCTAGGGTTTGATCTAGTTAGAGTGCTTCCCTTTCCTTTGGCCTTTGTAAAAGTTGTGTTGATCGTCGAGGGCTTCGTTTTGATCCATGGATCTTGGAGTTTGGAGCATTTTGGTTTTCTTCATCTCCTTCCCTTGGGCTCCGAATTTGAGGTAGGGATTCCTACTCACTTTTATGGGTTTTGACCTAGATGTTGAGTTTTTGTATAAATGGTTTTGGGTTTTGGAAACTAGGGTTTCAAATTATAGCGATTCTGGTATTCCCTTTACTGTTCTGTTGCATTCCGGACTCGGTTCCGTGGAGTTGGTAGTTGTGTCTACCTTGTTATCGTCCTTTAATTCCATTTGATTGAGTTTTAGGATGTGTTGGCATGTTTCAAGCAGGTGGGTTGAGCCTTGGTCTAATTTCTTGTTGCTAGGTTTTTGGTCTTTCCACTCGAGCGGGTCATCTAGCGCTCGAGCGGAGATTGCACACTCCCAGCATTTTTGTTGTCTGCAAAACTCCTGCAGGTGTGATTTCTACGCTCGAGCGGATTTCCTGCGCTCGAGCGGGTCGCGCTCGAGCGAGTAGTACATTTTTGGTGTGAGTTTTGGGAGGGGAAATCTACGCTCGAGCAGACTGGTTTTCGCGCTCGAGCGGATGTAATTTATTCTTGTGTCTTGGTGCTCGAGCGGGCCTTATTGCGCTCGAGCGCGTCTAGATTTTTGTGCGTGACGCTCGAGCGTCCTGTTCTACGCTCGAGCAGACCTGTCGTATATCAGAAGGTAGTTGGGCATTTTCAAATCACTTTTTCACATCTCTTCTCTCTCTTACTTTTCCAAAAACTACATTGTAGAGCCTCTCTCTCTAGAACCTTGCATTCTCTCTAGGTATTGATCTAGTAGGAGTTGTTTCCTCACCTTTGGCCTTTACAAAAAAGTTGTTGATCGTCGAGGGCTATCTTTTGATCTAAGAATCTCGAGATTTGGAGCTTTTCCGTTTGCTTCATCTTCTTCGTTGGGTGTCAACTTTGAGGTAGGGATTCTTACTCACTATTATGGGTTTTAACCTAGATTATTGGGCATTTTGTTAAATGGTTTGATTTTGGGATCTAGGGTTTGAAAATGTTGAAAGAGGGTTTTGTTATTTTGATTCTAAAATGTGTAATTTGGGTTTGAAAATAATGGTATTGATGTTGGTTGTTGATATATGGACCATTGGGTCATTATTGGAAAGAGGGGTGGAAAACCCTAATTTGTTGTATAAATTAATTGGTATAATTAATTTAGGAAAAGTGTTGTTATTTGGAATTGAGTTGGAAATAATGAAATTGGCTCATTATATTGTAAAATGGTGGAGTTCGATTTATTAATCGCTCGCTTTTGAAAACATTGATTTTTATCTGTTGGAGCTTTTATTATCAGTTTAGAAATAATTGCTTGGGCTACCGGTGGAGGGTAGTTTTGATTGTTGTAGACAATGCATGATGATTAGGCAAACTAAAACTAACCAAGTGGATGTGTCATAGAGTATGACGGTTGATAGAATACATTAACGTTATGTATTGATTGATTGTGTATATGACCTATGTATATAGACGTTGTGTGTGTGGGAGGAGATAAGGGATGTACTCCACAGTTTAGGAGAAGATAGGGGATGGACCTCTAAACTAGATGTTGTTTGGGAGGAGATACGGGATGGACTCCGCTGATACAGCTCATATGCTTGTCAGTTAATGTGTTGATATACCTCATATGCTTATTTATGGAAGTGTTGATATAGCTCATATGCTTATCTGTTGAAATGTTGATACAGCTTGTATGCTTATCTGTTGAGATGTTGATGTAGCTTATATGTTTATCAGACGAAATGTTGATATAGCTGGTATGCTTATCTAATGTGAAATAGGAGAAGTTTATTATGAGTCTCTATCTCATGTAAATGGTTGGCCAGGTTCTGAGCCGTTGATGTAAATTGTGAAATTGATAAGGAATGGAAAATGAAATGAAACATGAACATAGTGGTCATGTGTGGTAATGGATTAAGACTTGATTTATGGGAATTAAACATTTATCAATTGCTAATGTCTTAGTTACTGCTCATATTGTGTTTAGCATATCTCTACTGGGCGTTAGCTCACCCTATATGGGACATTATTTTTCAGGTACTGGTAGCATGCCACCTCCAAGGACATAGCTTGGGTGATGATGAGAGTTGAAGACTCTTTTTGTTTATTTTGATTGTATTACATGTACTCTTCTTTTGCGTAACCAAGTGTTGACTTGGAAAGTTGTAAGCCCATAGGGCATTTACTTTTGTTGTTAACATGTAATACTGTTGTAAGAACTACTCTGATGAATAGAAATGGTTGGTTTCTTTTATATCAATGCATGTCTAAAGTGATGGGTTTTATGTATTATTTTGAGGGTGTTACACAAATGTTTAATTTTGAAAAGAGGGTTTTGTTTATTTTGGACCATAAATACGTATTTGGGTTTCAACATAAGTATATTGATGTTGTTGGTAATATATGGACTCTTGGAGTCAATATTGGGAATTAAGGGGAAAATGCCATATAGTGATCCCGGATTTACCCTTGTTGTATATTGATCCGGACATGTGTCCGTGGATGTTGGTAGTTGATCATTATCTTGTTTACATCCTTTTTTACCTTGTATTTGAGTTATAGGATGTGTTGGGCAAGTTTTTACAGGTTGGTTGAGTTTAGAAACCAAAACTAGTTGCCCAGGTTTTGGCCTGTCCGCTCGAGCGGGGGTTTTGACGCTCGAGCGGGGAATACATCCATCCAGTATTTCCTGTGCAGTGTTGGACGCTCGAGCGGGTATTCGAGCGCTCGAGCGGGGACCTGTTGTGTCGAGATGCTAGGAGAGTGCATCCGGAGCTCGAGCGAGAGTTTGGCTGCTCGAGCGGGAGTCTGTGAGTGACGCTCGAGCAGGGGTTTGGACGATCGAGTGGGGCGACTGGGTTTAAGTTCCGAGTTTTGACTTTTCAAATCACTTTTTCACTTTCTCTTCTCTCTCCTACTTTTCCAAAAACACCATTGTTGAGCCTCTCACTCTAGAACTCTACCTTCTCTCTAGGTTTTGATCTAGTAGGAGTGGTTTGCTCATCTTTGGCCTTTACAAAAAAGTTGTTGATCGTCGAGGGCTACCTTTTAATCTGAAAATTTCAGGATTTGGAGCACGTTGGGTTTTGTCATCTTCTCCCTTGGGACTCCGGGTTTGAGGTAGGGATATCCTACTCCTCTCTATGAATTTTTGTCTTTAAATTTTGACGGTTGATAGAATACATTAACTGTATGTATTGAATGATTGTATATAGAACCAATGTGTTTGTATATGTTATGTGTAGAGGAGGAGATGGAGGATGTACTCCGCGGTTTAGGGGAAGATGGGGGATGTACCTCTAAACTGGATAGTATTGGGAGAAGATAGGGGATGAACTCCGTAGATACAGCTCATATGCTTGTCTAGAGAAGTGAAGATAGAGCTCATATGCTTATCTTTGTGAAGTGTGGATATAGCTTATATGCTTATCTGTGAATGTGGATATTGTTGGTTATACATATCTGTTGACATATCTGTTGAGAATGTGGATATTCTATATGCTTATCTGTGAATGTGGGATATAGTTTTTATACATATCTGTTGAGAATGTGGATATTCTATATGCTTATCTGTGAATGTGGGATATAGTTTTTATACATATCTGTTGAGATGATGATAGAGCTAATATGCTCATCTGTTAAAAAGGGGAAAATGAAAAGTAACTTGGACTCATAAGTCGTATGACATAAAATGTGATTTATGCGGATGTATCAGTGTTGGCCATCTATCAATTGCTAATCTTTTAGTCATTGTTCATGGTTGGTTTAGTGTATTTCTACTGGGCTGTGGCTCACCCTATATGGGAATATCATTTTCAGGTACAGGTAGCATGCCACCTCCAAGGTCATAGCTTGGGAGGCTAGAGGCGGGCAGATTTTTTGTTGTTTAAGTTCCTTTTAATGTATTACATGTATATTCAAGCCGAGGGCTTAATATGTAGATGAGTTAGTATTCTTTTGTTGTAACCAAGTGTTAACTTGGAAAGCTGTAAGCCCGTAGGGTATTTTGCTTTTGTTGTTAACATGTAATACTTTTGTAATGAAACTCTGATGAATAAAAGAATGTGGATATTTCGTATGTCAATGAATGTTTTATTTGATGGGTTTAATATTGTTATTTCGAGGGCGTTACATGCCATGTTTGGGTATTTTTGGGTCACTAGTGTAATTAATGACAAGTGTTGAGAAAATATGGAATTGAGTTGAATATAATGAAATTGGCTCATTATGAGATGGATTAGTGAAATTGGATTTATTAATCGCTCACTTTTGGAAATATGGATAAATTATCTGTTAACGCATTTATTATCTGTTTAGAAATAATTGCATTGGGCTACCGGTGGAGGGTAGTCATGATTGTTGTAGACGATGCATGATGATTAGGCAAACTAAAACTAATCAATGGAATGTGTCATCGTATATGACAGTTGAAAGAATACATTAACTTTATGTATCGTTTGATGATGTATATGATAATTGTTTATATGCATTGTGTTGTGTGGGAGGAGATAGAGGATGTACTCCATGGTTTAGGGGAAGATAGGGGATGGACCTCTAAATCGGTTAATGTTTGGAAGAAGATAGGTGATGGACTCCGGTGATACAGCTCATATGCTTATCTGTTGAAGTATTGGTATAGCTCATATGCTTATCTATGAAGTGTTGATATAGCTCATATGCTTATCTGTTGAGGTGTTGATACAGCTTGTATGCTTATCTATTACGAAATGGGAAATGTTTAATATGAATTATTATTTCGTTTAGAGTGTGTGGCCAGGTTCTGAGCCACGGGTATGAATTTGGAAATTGGATAAGAAATGGAAAATGAAATGAAACATAGACATAGTGGTCATGTAATGGAAATGGTTTATGAATTGATTTATGGGAGTTAAACATTTATCAATTGCTAATGTCTTAGTTACAACTCATATTGTGTTTAGCATATCTCTACTGGGCGTTGGCTCACCCTATATGGGACATTATTTTTAGGTACAGGTAGCATGCCACCTCCAAGGACATAGCTTGGATGGTTATGGGAGTTAAAGACTCATTTTTTGATTATTTTGTTTGTATTACATGTATATCAAGCCAAGGGCTTATTTTGTATAGAGTTAGTACTCTTCTTTTGTGTAACCAAGTGTTGACTTGGAAAGCTGTAAGCCCGTAGGGCATTTGCTTTTGTTGTTAACATGTAATACTATTGTAAGAATTACTCTGATGAATGGAAAGGCATTGATTTTCTTATATTACTGTATGTCTGAATGATGGGTATTATGTATTATTTTGAGGGCGTTACATGTCTAAACTTTCCACATTGATAGCCCAACTTTATATGAAAAAAACGAACCTACCTTTCAGGGTAAACGCCAAGAATATGGAAAAAATGAACCTACCTTTCACAATAAAAGTCACTCCGTCTCTAAAGTTTTGTAACAATCTCTACATCTCTGTCTTTTTTCCCAAGAACTACAATGGATCAGAAAATTCTTTTTTCTCAACAACCACCACAATCCCAAAAATCCTCAAAATTTTGCCGGTTTCTTCAACCCATTTTCGGCAGCTGAGGCGGGATTTCGATCCAACACGTGGCCAGCGCGAATCATGCCACAGATTTGATCATAATTTATATGGATTTATACTTATCTTTAATAAATATTTAATATAATTACACTTTGGCCCAGTTTTCTAATATAACTATATAAATAAATTAATCCCTAATTAAATTACACTCTATCGTATACCAACAGAAAATTTATTATTTATTTTAGTACCACACCTATAGCGATCCCGGTTTTTCCTGTCATTGTTTATTAGATTCCGGACTCGGTTCCGTGGATGATTGTTGTTGTCTGTATCGCGTTTCCGTCCTTTAACTCTTTGTATTTGAGTTTTGGGTTGTGTTGGGCAAGTTTGAAATAGGTTGGTTGTGTTTAGAAACAAATAATTAATGCCCAGATTTTGGCCTTCACGCTCGAACGGGGCTTTTCACGCTCGAGCGGGCCCTTTTGCTTTTGCTCCTCCGCTTGAGCGGTTAGTCTGACACTCGAGCGGGATTCTTCAACCATCAGTACTTATCCTGTAGGTCATCGGATGCTCGAGCGTCCACTTTCATGCTCGAGTGGGGACCTTCGTCTGCAGAACTTCTGGAAGTGTACATTCCACACTCGAGCGGGAGTCTGCGTCTGACGCTCTAGCGGGGCGTTCCACGCTCGAGCGGACTGTGATGTATATCAGTCCGAAGAGAAGCTTTTTAAATCACTTTTTCGACTTTCTCTCTCTCTCTAGCTCTTCAAAACCCTAGTTTGAGAGCTCCTCTCTCTAGAATACATCTAGTTCTAGCGATCTTCTACCCTAGTTCCTTTGTAAAAAGTGTGGAGCTTGGCGTGGTCTTCGTTTTGATCCGAAAAAGTTGGTGTTCAGAGCATCTTGGATTTTCACCTTCATCTTCTTTGGGTCTCTTCCCTTGAGGTAGGGATAACCTACTCCTTTCTATGAGTTTTGACATAGATGTTACGTATTTTGTATAAATGGTGGCATTTGGAGTTTTTGGGTGAAGTTAGGGTTTGAAATTGAAATTATAAAAGAGGGGTTTCTATTTTTGGGGTCCCAAGTGTATGAGTGGTCCCTAAAATGAAGTTGTTGCGTGTGATTGATGAAATTTGGCCTTGGGTGCAATATTTGGGAAAAGGAGGAAAAAGCCCTAATTGAAAGTAAATAATTAATTTGTATAATTAATTTGGGAAAGTTATGGAAATACGAAATTTGGGTTGAAAATCATGAAATTGGAAAATTATGAGATTGAATGGTGTAGTTGGATTGATTAATCACTCATCTATGAAAATGTTGATAATTTATATGTTTGATGAATTTATTATCTGTTTATAAATAATTGTTTTGGACTATCGGTGGAGGATAGTCTTGATTATTATAGACACTGCATGATGATTAGGTGAATTAAAACTAATCAATTGAATATGTCATTGAATATGACGGATGGAAGAACACATTGAATATGTGCTTTGCTTGTTCATTGTATATGATAAGTGTTTAAATACATTGTATATGTATATTGTTTGGGAGGAAATAGGGGATGTACTCCACGGTTTGGGAGGAGATAGGGGATGGACTCCAGTGATAACTAAGTTGGCCGGAGTGTCCAGGGTGAAAGACCCGAAATCCAAATTGCGTTTGCATAACGTAGATAAATTGAAGTATTGAAATGATGATAGCATGAGTTGTAGTCTCATTTGAAATTGAAGTATTGAAGTGTTAATAATGTGAGTCGTAGTCTCATATCAATCGATCATGGTCGAAGTATTGTTAATATGAGTTGTAGCCTCATTATAAACTGTCTGGATGAATAGAGAACCATATGTATGAATTGGTCTGAATAATGAAACGGAAAGGAATAGAATCATATTTGTAAATATGGATTGATTATGAAAGAGATGTACGTTTGTTTATATGAGTTAAACATTTATCAAATGCTAATGTTTTACTTATTTCTCATATTTGGTTTAGCGTATCTTTACTAGGCTTTGGCTCACCCTATATGGAACATCATTTTCAGATGCAGGTGATATACCGCCTCCAAGGATGTAGCTTAGGAGGTTGAAGAAGCTGAAGGCTTATTTTTGTGATTATCTTTTGTTATTACATGTAAATTCAAGCCCAAGGCTTAATGCGTTTTGAGTTAGTACTCCCTTTTTTGTAACCAAGTGTTGGCTTGGAAAGTTGTAAGCCCGTAGGGCATTTACTTTTGTTGTCAACAATTAATACTTTTGTAATGAATACTCTGATAAATGGAAATATGTTTTGTTCTCTTATGTCTATGGATGTCATAATAGTTGGGATTTTATGTATTAGTTTGAGGGCGTTACAACACCCATTATTACTATTATTATTATTGTTGTTGTTGTTGTTGTTGTTGTTGTTGTTGTTGTTGTTTTTGTTGTTGTTATAAATATTATTATTTATTTACTCATACTTTTATATTTATTTATTTACTATCTTTAACTTTAATTTGGCCCAACTAGTATTATAATTCCATATTTCTATCAATTTGGCCCCAAATAATAATCCCTAATTAATCTCATATTTGAAAATCCGATGCCAAATTTGATTCTGTATTTATTATTATTTATTTAATAATATATAATCACTTAGAACCATAGTAGTAGTATAAAATTAAGGGACAACTTAAATTTTTGAGTTGTTACAGCTCTAAAGATTAGGCTCTATGAATTGCTTGCTTTTCTACGGAGAGTTACTAGTGAAAGAAATGAAGTTGAAATGGAAATGTCAAAACTTTCCAGATTGATACCCCAACTTTATATGGAAAAAATGAACCTAACTTGTAGGGTAAACGCCAAGAATATGGAAAAAATGAACCTATCTTTCACGATAAAAGCCACTCCCTCTCTAAAATTGTGTAACAATCTCTACATCTCTGTCTTCTCTCCCAAGAATTACAATGAATCAGAAAGTACTTTTTTCTCAACAACCACCACAATCCAAAAAATCCTAAAAATTTTCTCAGTTTCTTCGATCCATTTTCGACAACTGAGGCGGAATTTCAATCCAACACGTGGCTAGCGCAAATCTTCCCACAGATTTGATCATAATTTATATGGATTTATACTTATCTTTAATAAATATTTAAGATAATTACACTTTGGCCCAGTTTTCGAATATAACTATATAAATAAATTAATCCCTACTTAAATTACACTCAATCGTATACCAACAAAAAATTAATTAATTATTTTACTACCACACCCATTATTATTATTATTAATATTATTATTTTACCCAACAACCCCCAACATATCAAAATGCAAAAATTTAAAGACAAAGCTCATAGTGAGGAGTAGGTTATCCCTACCTCGAAGTTAGAGCTCGGATGGAGAAGAGACCAAAACAAAAATGCTCCAAAGCCCAAGATTTTCGGATCAAAACGACGCCCTCGACGATCAACACGACTTTTACAAAGGCCGAAGAGAAGAAGGACACTCTAACTAGATCAAACCCTAGAGAGAAGGGACTTTCTAGAGAGAGAGGCTCTCAAAAATGGTTTTTAGAAAAAGTAAGAGAGAGAAAGAAAAGCAAAAAGTGATTTAAAATCATCCACGGGATAACTCATATACATATGACCCGCTCGAGCGGAGAACACAACGCTCGAGCGCCAAGAACAAAAATCTGAACACGCTCGAGCGCAATAAGTCCCGCTCGAGCGCCAAGACACAAGAATAAAGCACTTCCGCTCGAGCGTAGATTTCCACCTCCCAGAACTTATACCAAGAAAGTACTACCCACTCGAGCGCCACCAAACCCGCTCGAGCGTAAACAAACCCCCTCGAGCGTAAAAATCACATATGCAGAAGTTTTGCAGGAACACGAAATACTGGAGGTGTGCAATCCCCGCTCGAGCGCAAGAAGACCCGCTCGAGCGGATCGCCTAAAAACTGAACAACAAGGAATTGAAACCAAGGCCTAACCAACCTGTAACAACCCTGCCCAAAACATCCTAAAACTCAATCAAGTGGAATTAAAGGACGACAACAAGATAGATACCACTACCAACTTCACGGAACCGAGTCCGAAATACAACAGAACAGTAAAGGGACAACCGGGATCGCTATATGAGGCGGGATTTCGATCCAACACGTGGCCAGCACGAATCCCCCCACAGATTTGATCATAATTTATATGGATTTATAGTTATCTTTAATAAATATTTAAGATAATTACAGTTTTGCCCAGTTTTCTAACATAACTATATAAATAAATTAATCACTAATTAAATTACACTCAATCGTATACCAAATGAAAATTAATTATTTATTTTACTAGCACACCCATTATTATTATTATTATTATTATTATTATTATTATTATTATTATTATTATTATTTATTTACTCATACTTTTATATTTATTTGTTTACTATCTTTAACTTTAATTTGGCCCAACTAGTATTATAATTCCATATTTCTATTAATTTGGCCCCAAATAATAATCCCTAATTAATCCTATATTTTATAATCCAATGCCAAATTTTATTCTGTACTTATTATTATTTATTTCATAATATATCATCACATATTATTATAGTACTAGTATAAAATTTAAGAGACAACTTAAATTTTCGGGTTGTTACAGCTATAAAGATTTGGCTCTATGATTCGCTTGCGTTTCTATGGACAGTTACTAGTGAAGGAAATGAAGTTGAAATGGAAATGTCAAAACTTTCCACATTGATACCCCAACTTTATATGGAAAAAATGAACCTACCGTTCAGGGTAAACGCCAAGAATATGGAAAAAATGAACCTACCTTTCACGATAAAAGCCACTCCCTCTCTAAAGTTCTGTAACAATTTCTACATTTCTGTCTTTTTTCCCAAGAATTACAATGGATCAGAAAGTTCTTTTTTCTCAACAACCACCACAATCCAAAATATACTCAAAATTTTCTCGGTTTCTTCAATCCATTTTCGGCAGCTGAGGCGGGATTTCGATCCAACACGTGGCCAGCACGAATCCTCCCACAGATTTGCTCATAATTTATATGGATTTATACTTATCTTTAATAAGTATTTAAGATAATTACAGTTTTGCCCAGTTTTCTAACATAACTATATAAATAAATTAATCACTAGTTAAATTACACTCTATTGTATACTAACAGAAAATTAATTATTTATTTTACTATCACACCCATTATTGTTATTATTTTTACTATTACTATTATTATTATTATTATTATTATTATTATTTTTATCAATATTATTATTATTATTATTTTTATCAATATTATTATTTATTTACTATTTTTGACATTAATTTGGCCCAACTAATATTATAATTCTATATTTCTATTAATTTGGCCCCAAATAATAATCCCTAATTAATCCTATATTTGATAATCCAATGCCAAATTAGATTTTGTATTTATTATTTTTTATTTAATAATATATCATCACATACAACCTTAATACTAGTATAAAATTTAAGGGACAACTTAAATTTTCGGAGGCCGATGGCTTTCCCATGTGGCCGGTGGTATTCCTTCTTGCTCCCTGAGTTGTTTACATGTTGAATATGCTGAGAATTTGGGGAATGCCATCACTTCCGATGCCCTCCGATGACCATTTTTGCGGCGTCACGCCCATTTGCTTATCGAGTTGTATTTCACATTCCTTAAGTCTTTGTGTTGCTTACCAAGTTGTACTCACGCTCGGTTAACTTATCGAGTTTCTTTGTGTTGCTTATCAAGTTGTAAGTCGGTTCACTACCTGATTATTACGATGCAAGTGCTTAATTTTCAATCCAAGTTCAATTTCGTTCACATTGTTATGTGATACCATGCGATGCGATGCATAGAAAGCACAAATGTAACTCCTTTTTTCGAACAAAATAGCTGTTTCATTTCCCTCATGTGTTTTTCGAAAATACACACTTTTGAAAAAGTAAAACCTGCCTGAGGCAGTGCAATGTGCTTAAACTACCAGTAAAAAGAAAAGTAAAGTAAAAGAAAAGCAGGATAGCAAAGTATCGGAATTGATACCGGTAACCTCACCTGGCGGTCAATGCACCTCCCGCGCCCTTGTTCGGGTCAACTATGTGGTTTGGCACCTTCATTACTCAAGATAGTGCAAGGAAGTGCACTTTCGGAACATTAGTAGGCCTTCGAGTTGACCTCAAGCCGTGTCTTCTATGAGTGATGTTCGGTGCGTGTAAGGAGCATTCTTTCCCAACGCTCGTTATGCGTCTTGCTTTCAACAAATGCCTCGTCTTGATTTGGTTGCATTTCAACAAATGCGAGTAGCATGCCTTCACTATACTTATGCTGAAAATGTGTTCATTCTTTCTATACACATTGCCTGCATTATTGTATGCTTTACTTACATGTGTATATGTATCCTCAGGTGGTTACACATTGTGCACGTTTTTGCGTGTACTTTACTTACATGTGTTCATACCTTGCTCGCTTTATACATTGCATGCGTTGTCGCGTTATGCTTTACTTACATGTGTTCAAGTTTCTTTCTATACACATTGCATGCGTTGTCGCGTTATGCTTTACTTACATGTGTTCAAGTTTCTTTCTATACACATTGCATGCATTGTCACGTATTGCTTTACTCACATGTGTTCAAGTTCCCCATCACACACATTGTACACATTGTCACGTGTTCTTTACTTACATGTGTTTATGCCCTCATAGCATTGTTATGCTTGTCCCAAATTGCATTGTTATGCGTCTTACTCAACTTGCGTTGTCACGCACTTTCAATTGCATTGATCGCATACTGCTAACAATATTGTACTTGTTAAGTTTTCTTTCTCTTTCAGGCACGATATTGTACGTACGATTTATTTGAAGCTGGTGCAACCAGACGAACCGCACAGGTAGTGTATTCTCCGCGTGAAACGTAGCGAGAATTACATGATTCTCTTATATCCTTTCTGCATTGTAATGTAGTTGGATTTGTGTTGATTGCTTAAAACTGTTGCATGTTATGCTTCGTTATAGCTTTCTTTGCATGATCATAAGTTATGTTCGGCTTCTTGCATTGTCAGTTGCATTTTGCCCCCGCCTTCGGGCGCATACCTTATCTATAGCTTGTATGATTGTCTAAGTCTTCGGCCTTGTCAAAAATGGGTCGTCTCTGGGCTTTGACATTCACTCCCGTCATTGTTATGACTTTCGAGTTCTGTCAAAGAGGGGCAACTGTAGACACCCCATTTTTGACCGTCCTCAAGACATGGATGTCACCTTTTGAACACTCGGTGATCATCCATGCTCGTGTTTGTTTTGAGTTCCCGGAGGTCTCGACTGTGCGCCTTGCTTCAGGATCTCTCAACTTGACTATTCTGTGGTTGGTTTTGCACCAAACACTTGTGTTTTTGTTTCTGAGACAGGGAGTGGCTTGTTAGCCCCCCCTGAGACCCACCGGCTGTGGTTTGAGGCCACCGGCCGTGTCTTCTTGATACCGGCCACTGGTGAAATAGTCCATTGGCCGGTCGGCACTATGAGTGGTCGACCGGCACTTTATTTGGCCGGTGGCCTCATTTTCTGGCCGGTATCACTTTTTTCCCTTTTTCAGGCATAACACATGCCAGCTGTGCCAGCTGGAGTGCACAAACCTGGCCGTCCATGCACGAATGTGGCTGTTTTGCCCCTTTTGCACCTTTTTGGTCTAGCTTCTTGAGGAAGCTTGGACCTTTGTCTTAGCTTCCTCAAGAAGCTTGGACACCTGTCCCAGCTTCCTAAGGAAGCCTTGGCCCCTTTGCTTAGCTTCCCTTAGAAGCCTTGACCCTTTAGGATAGCTTCTCTTGGAAGCTTGGCCTTTTGCTTGGTCTATATAAGAGCCCCTCCTCTCTCCTTTGTTTTGGTTCAGAAAATCCAGACCTAATACATACATATATCTGATATATCATCCTCTCTCTCTATATCTCCCTCTCTCTCTCTCTTCATTTTGTGTGTGTTTTATAGTCTAAAAGTGTGTTTAGTTCATAGTATTGCACTAAAACACACACTACTACACCATACTTCAACTTTGGGAGGCATTGAGGGTTTGTTCTTGAGGTTTTGGACTGGTTTCGATCAGAAGAAGAGGGCTGCATTTGCTGTTCTTCAAGGATTCTCCAAGGGTAACACTTTTACTTTATATTCCCCAATCTTGCACTAGTCTTTTACCTATCTTGCTTACTGTTTTAGACTTTGTGTATAACTGAAAAAAGTCTTATATTTTCATGCTTAAGATACTTCATTAAGGTTGTTTTGGTGTTGGGGGTCGACCTCCCCCTCTAACGCCTTGTTTGGCCCTTTTGGTGCTCTCTTTGCTAAGCTTTGGTTACTATTGTGTGTTAAACTTCTCACCACTGAAATCCAGTGGATTTTCAGTGGTGAAGAAGTGGGTTTGAGGTCTTGCATAAGGGAGGGACACCCCTCTCCCCTTTGTGTCTTATTTGTGCATGTTTTGGCCTCATAAGGGTAGCATATGTGCTTGGTTGTTTTTGGTTCCATTTCAGAGGTTTTTAGGTGTTGTTTGGTCATAATATGTCTCTGTTCTTGGTCAGATTAATGGCCTCTCCCATGCTTAATACACTTGCTTTGTATTCCCCCATTTTGCCTGGAAATGCACCTAGCCCTTAAACCCTCATGCTTGCATATTTCTACCTAGCTTTGTGAAGCTTTTGGTCATTATTTATCATGATTGAGGTCTGTTAGGTGTTGGCTTGGTCGTATTTGATATGTTTTGTATGGCCCCCGTTGCATTCTAGCACGTTGGTATCGGGTGTGTGAGTCATTAGCATGTATTGGCTAGACTATTTCAGTGATTTGGAATCACTCATTAGGTCATTTTAGTCCATGTTTGATGCTTACATGCTTGCATTTGTTCCCCTTTTAATGCCTTAAAGAGGTGTGGTCTTATGCTCCATGTTTGGGCTTTTGTACATGCCTATGTGTTTGGGGACTTGGGTTGCCATATCAGTGGGTTTTGGAGGTCCATTTTGCATGCTAAAACTCTGTCTTGTATTGAAAGATCCATGCCATGTTTGCTCGGGGTAGGTGTTGAGCAATGCTCTCGTTTGTAGTCTTGAATGCCATCTATGTTGCATCCATTCCCTAGCATGTATTGATGTCATCTTTTGCATGTTTTTCGGAGTTTAATGTGAGTGTTTAAAGTCCAAGTATATTACCCTTAAGTATGCCTAGAGTTGTTCCCTTTCATGGTCAAATGATCGGCCTTGGCATGTGCATGCTTGCATGCATAATTGGTACCATTTTGGGCCCTTTTGGCCACTGTTTTGGGGCATGGCTGAGGCCTCCCATTTCAGTTTAAGACCACTTTTGTACCTAGTTACATACTTGGCATGATGTATGTTGCATTACATTAGGAGCATGCTTGCATTATATCTTGTTTGCATGTTCGCACGTTGTTTAGTTAAGTGGCATCACATAGTCTTGTTGTATACTTGATATGCCCACTTGCATTAGTCTAGCTTGCATGGTTAGCTAATGTCTTGTTGCATTTGATTAGCTCGCTCACATGGCATTGCATGAGTTGCATTACTTTGCATTGTACATTGCATACATGCATTGTATTGCTTGGCTTGGGGTGTCAAGCCAAGCATGAGGGGAGAGGTATGTTCGTACCCAAAGTGACGAAACACGTCTCAACCCTCGGTCGCCGATGCCCTTGACCTCAATATGAAAGGGTGTTAGCATTCATTTGTGTGTTGCATGCATTTACATTAAGTTGCAAACATGGCCTCTTAGGCCATCATGCATCGAAATGCACAATTGATGGCCCGAGGGTCGATGACCACAATCCTTTGAGTTCATTGCATGATAGGGAGTGTGGCCATGCTCACATTTGCTTGAAAATTCCATGCCATACACTGCTTGCCCTTTGCTGCTGTCAACTGCAGGATTCTGCAGGAATTTCTGGCCGACCGGCCATATACAGTGCCGACCGGCCATCACGGTCCAGCTGGTGTCACAACAGTTGGCCGATAATTCATTTCTCATGGCCGGTGACCCTTTTCTTTGGCCGATGGCATCCCAGAATACTCAGGGAATGATTCAAAGCAGTTCTGGAGACTTTCAGAATTTTCAGAGGGGCAGGACAGTGTAAACAGAGGCTTATGGCAGCGAGTTTTCGGGCGAGACGAGTCAAGCATGCATCATTCACGCATCCCGAGGCAACAGTGGCCACCTTCTTTCTGCATTTAATTTGTTAATTAATTAAAAATTTTGTAATGATTAATTTAGTATTATTGATTCGGACTGTAATATTTATTCGGACCCTCCGAGCGAGGGCAATTGTAATAAGTGTGCGTGAGTGTGTGCATGTCTTCCAACCCCACGTCTTTCTTTCTTTTTATTTACTTGATTTCAATGGTTAGTCTAAAGCATGTTTCAATTAGCATACAGTATGATAACATGTTTCCATCCATTCATTCGTTTTACATGCATCGGACTCGATGCATTATTCTAACTGCATTTGTACTTCAAATTCCAAATTGAATACGTGTTAGTTGTAGCATCTCACATGTCATTGTAGATTAGCCGAGCCTATCTTAGTTGCATTTTGCATGTGTCGCATTAGGCACTTAACATGAACTAGGATCATGCATATGATTACTAACTAGTTCATTGTTTTGGCACGGAGTAATAGGTGAGCATTTATGCTTTAGCATCTCGCATGAGTGTGAATGTTAACATGACAACATAATTACCATGAGGCTACTTGCTTATGTGATATAACTGCTTGAATGCCTGTGGGTGAAGGTTGGATTGTTTGAGTTGGAACAACTCGCTGAAATCCGTGCTTTAGCATACTTGCGAGTAGCAAATTTCAAACTATTTTTCAAACAAATGGATATGCAATGTTTTGTTCCAATTTAGGCGATTTGGTCTATACTTGTTTGCTGTGTGCATAACATAGTAATTCTAGGCTAATAACCGGAATAGGAACACATAATGCTTTCAAAACAAGATATCACGGTTAGTAGAGGTCGATCTTTGATCGGGCGAGAGGGGGTGTTCATAGCTGACCTTCCCCAATCGTACCCAAGTTCCCAAGCCGAGATAACTCTGGTGATGACGGACACGTGGCCTTTGGCACCAAGTCAGGGTTTTCTAAATTTCTCAAAATAAAATATTTAGGTGGCGACTCTGTATCTGGCAAAGCAGTCCATGTTTGGCACTTCTTTTCTAAAAATTTGTTTTTCTCAAAATGATTTGCCAGATTTGGACTCTTTGGTTCAGATTAAGAACTGTGACAATTCAAGAGTCCGAATTGTAGTGAGCCCAATATGAACAGAACAGGACTCACCCACCCGGGGCGTTCGGGCGCGTCTACAGCCCTCTATCATCCGGTCAAGCTGGTCTCTATACATGACGACTACATGGGTTGATATGACCTTGTGGCCCATGTCAACCCTCCACCGGCTACCTCGAGGTCCGGCCGGCAACTGCATGTCTCCCTGGCTGAAGGAAACTTCACCAGGAGCAACCAATTGCCGCCTAGACGGGGCAATGTGAATCAATCTCTCCCACGCCCAAATCTGCAATAGTTTGAATGCAATTACAATACTAATATATGCCATACAATATGAATTGACATGTAATAAAATTCTTACTAACCTGTAGCAAGACAAGGGGTCCTCCGATCTGATTCGCACCCACCTGAGCTGCTCGACATAGCATCCTATACAAGCATGCCAAAGCCGCGGCGCCCCAGTTGTACTGGCCGATCACGTCAATGTCTCTCAATAGTGGCAAGTACATCAGCTTGAGCAGGTTCTGTGACTTATCAGGGAGAAGTACCACCCCAATAAGCCACAGAATATATGCTCGGGCATGCTGCTGTACTAACTCATCTGGAGCATGATCTGGAAGATGGCCCTGAAACTGCTCGGATAGCCACCTCACCCTCACTTTACTTGCTGTAAGTCTGCAGGTGTAGGTGCTACTCCCAATAGCTCAGCACATAGGGATATCCACTGGTCCCTCGTCAATGGTGGGTCAGGTCCAGTAACTGCTTGTCCATCAATCCGTAGACCGTATAGAACAGATACGTCCTGCAATGTGACGGTGGCCTCACCGGTCGGGAAATGAAATGTATGAGTCTTTGTACGCCACCTCTCGACGAGAGTAGTAATGAGTGGGTGATCCAGTCTGATATGGCCTATACGATAGACACCATAGAATCCTGCCCATAGTAGACACTACAAGACTCTATGGTCCAATGGACACTCCCACAGGCCGAAATCTCCCCGCCGGCATGTCACCACGGTGCATGCCTGGTCTTGTATAACAGAATGAGTAGTTTAAATTATAGCATTATCACGTAATATAAAACAAAATGCAGGGTATTTTCATTGTAAGCGTAAAGTCCAACAAACGTTATTGCATACCGGGTCCTCCCATATACTGTCAGCCTAATGTGGATGACTAAAAAGTGGGACCTCATCAGGTAGATGTGCCATGAAGCCTGTACAGTTGAAAAACAAATACATTTTAAAGAACTGTATTGGTGAGGATGTAATTTAACTATAACAATTAAACTCAAATTATTCCGTACATGACGACTTGAAAAACAATTGTGGTCGATTATTTTAAAAGTATCAATTTGTGTGCCATTAACGTGGAAGCAATTCACTAAAATCTAAATTTATCAATTTATGTGCCATTAAATATGATAAGCAATTCAACAGAACCTATCGTTATCTATGCTATAACTAATATAGAAATCTTTTACAAAATCATTTTAGGGTCTCAGTTACATAAGCTTAATAATGACCAGTAACATGTGGATAGTTTTCGTACATAAATATTTGCGAAAAAATGGAATGAGAATTTTTTTTCCAATAAGAGGTTGCTAATTACATTTATGGCATATTTGACAAAACTTCATTATTGATTTTGTAATGGTAAAAGTTCCAATAAAGTATAAAATTTGTAAATTACGTAGATCTGATTCATAAATTGTAAATGTAAAAAATGCTTGCAGCAGTTGAAATATTAAAATCTTAAAATGGTAGAAGAACTATGTGATTTTCACTAAAATTTTGTAATAGACATTTTCAATCAAGTAGAGAATAAAAAACATAGGCCTATGTGGTATAGTTAAATGTTTTTGCATTGTCATTTAGTTTAATTTATTTGTTTAGTATGTTAGTTGTAAATTTTGTCAAGGAAATCAAACAATTACAATATATAAAGAATTAAAAAATAAAAATGATCTATTACAAATAAAAAATGATCTATTTAAATGTACGACCTCGTTTACAAATAATGAATTACAAAATAAAGAATAAAATGATCTATTACAAATAAGGAATTAAAAAATGATCTATTACAACATGTAAGTATTACATAGTCTTCATTAACCAAGTCGCGCCGGACATGTTCGCCTGTCATGACCGGTCTGCTGGCACTCACTACAACGAGCGGTCAAACGCCTATCTGATATATCCATCTCATTCGGAATACGAGACATAGATGCACAACCCCGTTTTACTTCTCGCAGACGAAGTACATTAGGCATTAAGGTCCACTGCGGATCATCCCAATAATCTTGATGTGGTATTGGATTGAATTTAGTTTCCCAAACCCTTATGTATACAGGAAGCCTATATACTAGATCAACGTACTCAAATGGATTGTCACTGCATTCAGACATTACAGCGAGCATATGGGAAAATGGATAGTGTCATATCTCATATTTCCCACAACTCCACGTGGGTTGATTCATCCGTACAATTTGTGTATTTCGACCTCGTCCATGGCAAAAAGATGTTTGCACCTCAAATATGCGGCGTGGTTGTAGACACCCCATTTTTGACCGACCTTAAGACTCAGACGTCATCGATTGAGCGCTCGGTGATTGCGCATGTTATGCTCGTTCTAAGGTTTTGGAGTTTCGGCTGAAGTCCTTACCACCGGACCTCGGGACCCTTTTATGCTTTGGCTCGGTTTGTGGACCAGGTCTTTCTATCTCTTCCAGGAGGGAGGGAAAGGTCTTGTAGACCATCTCTTAGTGGCCGTAGGCTACTGTTCGCGGTCCCAGGCCATTGTTCCTGTTTGGAGACCAGTTTCTGATTTTCGAAGCCATCGGCCGCGCGCCTCGGTTTGGGACCGCTTAACATTCACCGTTTGGCATGGTTTTTGGCACACACCTTGTTTCCTCTATCTAGAGGGACACTGCGGCCCGGGAGACCACCTTTGTGGTCGCATGCCACCTTTCGATGCTTAACAGCCTGTTTTCGGGGCATACGGCTGCGCGTTTTGATCCTCGAACCCTCGTTTTGCATCCGTCTTGGTTCATTTTTGGCATGGACCTTGTTTTCATTGTTTGGGAGGTGGTACAAGGGTGGGAGACCACCTTTTCCCCTTGGAGACCACTTTCTCCCGCCAGCCGATTTTCTTGTCAGGAAGTTGGTCTCCTTGGTCTTTGAGCGACATTTACTGGTCTCCTACCATACCACTAGCTTGCATTCAATGTGGAGACCATCAAATGCGGCTACCGACCACCTTCATTGAGTTGAACCTTTTGAACTGGTCAGCTGACCAGGGTAAGTGCTCAGCCGACCACCTGAATTGGTTAGCCTGCCTCTCCTAGTTTTGTCTCTGTAAGTTGTTGCCAGTTGTGCCAGCTGGAAGGCACAGACTAGATCCTCCATACACGAGTATGGAGGATCTTCAACCTTGGTTTTTAGCTTCTTTGAGAAGCTTTGGTCCCTTTTGGCTATAAAGGAGGGCCTCCCCCTCCTTTGTGAGGGTTCAGAAGTTTGTTGAAGGCATACAATACATCTCCCTCTATATCTCTCTATTTTGGCTCAAAAAGTGTATTGTTCTTGCACCTTTGCACACCACCTCATAGCCTAACCCTTCCACCATTGCTTCGAGCTTCTTGGAGGCCATTTTTAGAGGTTAAGGAGTTGGGTTTTGGGTCCAGAAGTTGTTGCCTTGCTGAGCTTCAAGGGTAACACACTTTTTCCCTCTTTTAAACTTTATTTTGATCCATCTCTTAGCCTTATTTGCATGCATATTTGAGCTTTGTTGTCAACTGAAAAAATTCTTGTTTTGAGGTCCTTTTGATGTTTGTTTAAGGCCCTTTTGGGGTTGAGGGTCTTCTACCCTCTTGCTTGCCTCATTTTGCCTTGTTTTGAGCCATGCCCTTAGGCCTTTGTGTTGACCTTTGCTTGGCCTTTTAACCACTGAAATCCAGTGGATTTTCAGTGGTTAACATGTGTTTTCCAGAGCCAAAATCAGAGAGGGGTGACCCTCTCCCTCCTTGTCTTGTTCACTAGCATTTTTGGCCTTACAAAGGAGCCTTCATTTGCACACCTCCAAACCTTGCTTCAGGCCCTTTTCAGTGACTTTTAGGGCCTTCCTAGGCTCTGTCCAGAGTTGGTTTTGTCATCTTGGGTGTGTCTCTTGCATGTGTAGAATAACCCCTCTTATAGCCTATCAAAGGAGCATGACATTCTTGCATGCATTGATCATGTTTTAGTGGGTTTTTGGGTGTTATTTGGCATGTCATGTCTCCAACTTTTGCTGGTTTAGTGGCCTCTTGAATGCTTCATATGCTTGTAGTGTAAACCATGCTCACTAGCTTCCATTGCATGTTGTTTTGGCCATTGATTCTAGCATATTTTGGCCATGTTATAAACTGATTTTATTCATGATTTGGCCTGCCTTAGCTCTGTTTTGAGGTCCCATGGTCGAATGATGCTTGCCATGCATGCTTGTAGTGTAATACCCTTGCCTAGCTTCGAGTTTTGAAGCCTCTTGCATGCTTAACTTGAGTTGTTTTCATGTTTTGGCATCATTGAACATGTTATTTTAGAGCTTATACTTGTGCCATATTCCCATGTTTTCCACTCTTTAAATGCGTTTGAGAGTTGTGCTTGTATGCCTCATTTTTGGGCTATTGCATGAGCCTCATTTTTGTGCATTGCAAGCCATCATTTTAGTCCATTTTGCCACTGTTTTGGGTCTGCATAGGGACTGTTTGGGGTTGGTTTGGTCATTTGGGCATCGCTTTGCATACCTCTAGTGTAATGCACTTCACCAGTTTCGATAATTGTGCCATCCAACATGCATCAAGTGAGTGGTTCGCATGATTCGGGACCATCTTGTATGTCATTTCAGAGCTGGAACATGTGTCATTGTATGCCATATTTCATCCTTGTCATGCTTTGGTAGAGTTGCACTTTGTTCCTTAGGTTTGGTCCCTGGCATTTGTGCATGTTTGCATGTACCTTGTTGCCTCATTTTCATCATATTGGCCCCTGATTTGGGTGTGGCTGAGGTCCATCCATCTTGCTTTAAGTCCATCTTGCATTGTGTATGGCATATAATCCATGTTATCGCATGTTCGATCATTGCATTGCGTATGCCTCGTTCATAACATTGCGTATGTTAGTACATTGTGTATGCATGCCATATAATCCATGTGCATTGAGTATGCCCTCGATTAGCCCATACCATTGTGTATGCTAGTTGCATGCTTGCATGTCATCCTTTGTATGTTTGCATCACTTAGTCGCATTACATTTAGGATTGCATACTAGAGTTGCATTTGTACATGCCATGCCATTCTACTTGTTGCATTGTGTTTGGAATAGAAGTTAATCCAAACACGGGAAGTGAGGAACGTTTCATACTCCAAATGATGAAATGTGCCTTGATTCTCGGTCACCGACACTCTTGACCATCCATGATGGAGTCGTTGGTTTTGGTTGCTTATATGTGCGTTCATGTCCCATTGAGTCGCGCAATTCGACTCCTCGGCCATCATGCATTGGGATGCATGATTGGTGGCCTGAGCATCGAGGACTACACTCCCTTGAGCTTATGCAATGATCGGGAGAATGGTCGGGCACACATATGTTGAAAATACCTTGCCTTCTCTCTCTCTTGCCTTTGTTGCAGAAAAAGCAGAAACCAGGAGAATGAACTGGGACTCAAAACAGTCCCTAAGAAGACCAAAACAAGGTCAAAGACACACCTAGATGACATCTAAATGGCCTAAGTCTAAAGGCATGCACAATGGCCCAAACATGGAGCATAAAACACAAACCTTTTGAAACATCAAAGGAGCCATAAATGCAAGTATAAAAGCATGCTATATGGACTGAAATGACATGACTAATGGCGCCAAACCACTGAAATTATGCAAGGGGAGCATGCTAGAGGGGCCAACACTCAAGGCTTATAAGGGAGATTACATGGTAGCTATACAAAGCAAGTCATGGATGACCCAAATAACCAAAATCAGACCTCAAGCATACTAAAACATGCATAAAAGCTTCACAAAGCTAAGCCGAAATCATGCTAAAAACAAGGCTCAAAGCACAAAGCATGTTAAGGCAATTTCATGGCATTACAAGACAAGTACACAAAGCATGCATGGTGTGTCTAAACCAACTGAAAACAGAGCTAATACATGGCAAAATACTACCAAATAACAGCTAAGGCATGGTCAACATGAACCTAAACTTGGTGTTCACACATGAGGCAAAAATGGCCCTTTTTGAGGGCAACAAGGAGAGGGGGTGGCCCTCTCCTCCCTAGGACCTCAAGGCACCATCCTCACCTCTGAAATCCCTCAAGATTTCAGTGGTGAGGAGGCCCAAACACAATGGTCCTAGAGCTCAACCAAAATGGCACAAATCAAAGGCCAAACAAGCCTTAAGAGGGGTCAAACAACCCCAAAGCTTAAAACACCCTTAACAAACTATTTAGAGCAATAAAAAACAAGACTTTTATATGTTATATGCAAAGCCTAAAAATAGTTGCAAGGTAGCCAAAAATATTATGCAAAAATGGGGAATAAAGGGGAAAAGGACCTTACCCTTGTAGACCCTCTTCAAGAATGGAAGACCAGCAGCTTCTTTGGCTCAAACCAACTCCAAAACTTCAAGAACAACCTCCAAGGGCCTCAGCTCCAAGAGGATGGTGTAACACTATGTGTTTATGTGTAAAACTATGAACAAACACACCTAGAACACTCAAGGAAGAGAGAGATATAGAGATAGGGTATGAACAAACCCTAACCCTAGAACTCAAAGCTTTGGAAATTTTGCCTAGAATCTCTAAGTTCCCTCATCCTCTCTCTCTTTCTTCTTTTTTCTTTTTTTTTTTTTTGTTTTGTTGGTTGATATAGCTATATATCAATCTGCAGCTTCCTCAGAGCACCCACGTCTAGGTATGAGCTGGGGTATGGCCTTGAATGACAGCTGCCAGCTATCTGCAGGGATATCTGTTGAAAACCATATTTGGCCGGCCGACCATCAAAATGGCCGACCGGCAGTCAAATTGGCCAGCCGACCATCACATTTGGCCAATGGCAACAAGACACAGCCGGTGGCCTCAAGCCAAGGCCGGTGGAGTGTAGGGATGTCCCAAAAGCCATTCCCTGCCCTCCAAAGCAAAAACAAAAGTGTTTGGTGCAAAACCAGACACAAAACGGTCAAGTCAAGAGATCCTGAGGCAAGGTGCGTAGCCAAGACCTCCGGGAACTCAAGACGAACGCAAACATGGATGATCACCGAGTGTTCAAGCGGTGACGTCCAAGTCTTGAGGACGGTCAAAAATGGGGTGTCTACAGCTGGCCATACTTGAAATAGGTAATCCCTCCTTGTCCACCTCTTCTTGACCTAGAACTCGGCACAGGAAAAGTAGACCTAGATTGAGCTCCTTGGGACTGCTGTGGGGTGGAACCTTTCGGCCTCTTATTATCCTGTGTCTCCCCCTGAAACTCCTGACTCCTCCTGGAGCCTCTTATATGTTCCTCTTTCGCCTAAACCACGGTCTCTAGATACGCCGCTGCCTCCACAAGGCGCTCGTAGTCCCAAATTATTGACCCAACTACTTTGAACAAGAGCCTGGTCCTCAACCTCTTCTCAAACTCGATACAACGACGTTCCTCAGTACTACGAGTTTCGGTGTGAACCTCGACAAGCTGGTAAAGGCAGCCTCAAACTCGGCCACCGGTGTGTTAAGCTGCTTGAGTTTTAGAAACTGATCCCTTAACTTCTCCCTGGCAATGGGAGGTAAGAACTTGTCCTGGAAGGCGTTGATGAAAGCCTCCCAAGTCACTCCAATGCGCATACTTCCACCATTGACCCACAACCCCCTTTAGCTAGAAGGGTGCCAAGGTCATCCTCAAACCATCATCTTCGATGCCAAGCATCTCAAATGTCTTCACCATCTGTTTGAGCCATTCATCCACTTTTAATGGCTCATTCAGATCCCCCAAAAACTCATCCAGATTAGACAGAAAGAACTCCCTTTTCAAAAAGGATGACCCTGCCTCAGTAACTTGGGCCTGGACTTGGTTCTCAGCCCTGAGAATGTCCATAGATTGTAGCAAAGCCCTAGCCATTTCATGGGCCAAAGCGCTAATGGCCTATTGGCCAACTGGTTTGGCCACATTGGCCTGATCGACCCCTTCTTCCTGTGCCAGAATTTCATCCGGTAACGGCACCTCATGCTATGTAGGCCTGCCACACCTACCACTACTACGTCTTCGTCCTGACATCCTAATGAAGGTAACACCAGAGATTAGCACATTTACAAATGTGTCGAAGCTAACTCACTTGCATCCTAATGCGATGGACAACATTTAATTCATTCCACATAAGCACATATGAACTTTCTTTCTAGATAAGGATCGTCCCGCGACGTTACCAGAGTTCTAGTTAGAAGCAGCAGTGATCTTTCTTTGTTCTTGGGGATTTTCTATGAAATTTGTGTAGGCAAAGTGGAATGCGAGATTGAAGAAATGCAAGGAAGAAGAGGAAGAAGAAGCTTTAGAGTCTTTTATTTTTATTTTAGATAGGCATTTTTGGTGATTAAAAAAATATATCAAAATATATATACTTTCTCTCAAGAAACTAACATACAACTAACTTTTTATAATATCAAAATTTCCATTCTAAATATTAAAGAAATAAAAATAAATGACTTTAGCCAAGGCTATCTTGCATAAGGTAATTATTTAGTATTAGTGTAGTAAAATGTAACATTGTCTATTCATTAAATCCATGAACAAGGCTGCTGTGTTGGTTAACCCAAAAGGCATTACTAGGAACTCATAATGGCCATACCACGCATGGAATGTCGTTTTCTATATGTCCTCCTCCTTTACCCTCAACTGGTGATAACCCGATCTCATGTCTATCTTAGAAAAGCAACGAGGCCCTTTCAACTGGTCAAATAGGTGGGTACTCATATCATCAGTCCTCCACCATTGTGGGTACTCAAATAGGTGGGTCCTCTTTCATGACCCGAACCCGCCCCCGTGGGTTAAGGACATAGCTGGCCAGTAATCAAGAGATTACCTACGGCCTTGAACCAAACCAAACGTATTTTAACAGAGTTAATAGGGGCCAAACGGAAGCAATTTAAAACTTTGTCCATAGAGCTGTGCTTGCATGGCACATCATAACAAACCATACATAGGCATATTAATAACTCATAACAAAATATGTACTACACAAGGTTCTGTACATACAGGATCATATAAGTCTAAGTCAACCCATCACGACTATATACAACAGATGCAAAGTCTTCGCCAACATGACAGAATATAAATACATAACAAAAGGGCGAAGACGGGTCTCGTGCGTGAGACACGAGGGCTGACTCTCCCAAAACCTTTGTTGTTCCACATAGACTTCACTGGGGTTGGGTTTGGACTTCCCTTGGCTCACCTACAAATACATGAATGAGCGTGAGCGAAAGCCCAGTGAATAATATCAATTAAAGAAGCTATACAGACGATATGTAGAACAACATGCTTCAAACGGCCTTAGGCCCAATTCATATTTCTATTTAACATATATACACAATTTAGGTCAAGTGACTGTGGTTTCAAACAAACTGGCCTTTGGCCCATTCAAACTTTCATTTGTGTCAAAACGGCCTTTGGCCCATTCAGATGACAAACTGGCCTTTGGCCCATTCATTCGTTCATGTCGAAACGGCCTCTGGCCCATTCATTCATGTCAGAACGGCCTCCGGCCCATGCATTCATGTCAAAACGTCCTCCGGCCCATTCATTCATGTCAAAACGGCCTCTGGCCCATCCATTCATGCCAAAACGGCCTCTGACCCATCCATTCATGTCAAAACGGTCTCTGGCCCATCCATGCATGCCAAAACGGCCTCCGGCCCATCCATTCATGTCAAAACGGCCTCTGGCCCATCCATGCATGCCAAAACGGTCTCTGGCCCATCCATGCATGCCAAAACGGCCTCTGGCCCATCCATTCATGTCAAAACGGCCTCTGGCCCATTCATTCTATTATTCAGATCAGACTGGCCTCTAGCCCACTCATTTGGTATAGCAAACATTGTCCACCAATCGAATCAATGAACTTATAAAACTTCCCTAGAAGTAAGCAATTGGACAACAACATATTTTAGATATCTCTGTTAAGATATTACTCGCAGTCATCAGTTGGTTGGTTTGCCTTGGAGCTCGACCCTACACATTCCATGAATACAAAAGGGTCACAAACAATTCGATATGTTCTAAATTCACATTTTCCTCTTTAGGCTTCATTCTTATCTCTTTAACTCAATTACAATGCTCAATGCATGCCTAAGAGTACTTGGAAGTGAAAGAGAACAGAAAATGAAACACAGAATGTCTTTTCAAAATTTTAAAAAACAAGGTCCCTGCTCGAGCGTGTACTTCCCTGCTCGAGCGGACCCTTGAGGCCTGCAAAAGTGTTGGATATGTCAAATTTACGCTCGTTCGCGAACTCTAGCGCTCGAGCGGAAGGCCTCTCTACATGGCTCCCCGCTCGAGCGTAAACTTCCCCACTCGAGCAGACACCATGTCTGCAGAAAATACTGGGAACACGAATTTCACGCTCGAGCGGCGGTTTCCTCGCTCAAGCGGGAATCAAAATTCTGGAAAATCCAGAACATGTTCTTGAGCTTCAATTCGACATTCAAAGGTTCTAGATGCATGCTTTTGGCTCAAACATCACATATACATGTACTAACATGGTATAAACACCAAATCACAACATTATGAAGCTCAATTTCACAAATTAATCACATGCATATCCCAATTTACACTAATTCATTACCAACATAATAATTTCATGCATTCAACACTTACACCCTTGTGAATTGTACATGCATGTGGCAAATTACTCTCATTCTCAACTTAGATGATGAAGAGAAAGTCAAAATAAAAGTTTTAATCAAAATCTCCCATGGATTATACATTTTGTGCTCAAACATGCAATTTCAAAACAATTCTTCACATGCATGTGCATATAGACTACCAAATCAACAAAACCAACTCAAATCATGTTAACTCTTATTCTTGATCACCCAACTAGCTTGAATACACGAAATCACAAGTTCAAACTTATGAACCAAGGGGTGATTACTCACCTAGGAGCTTAATCCTTACAATGTATGGTAAATTCTTGAGTGTGCCTTCAAGATCACCAAGCTTTGAGGCCAAAACTCCAATTTCCTTCACCCTCTCTCTCTTTAGCCGACCCTCTCCTTTTCCTTAGAGTTTATAATCAGCCAAGTCAAGCTAAAGAAGAGAAATTGAGTGTGTAGTGCTCATATAAAAGCCCCTCTTGTTATATTATTTTAATATATAATAATAGAGCACTAATTCACTAATTAAATCAATTTAATCTGATCCGAATCAATTTCCAATTAAATTTCACCGTAGGCTCTAAAAATTACGCTAATCACAATGGCATAATCAATTTTGGTTTCAGTGGCCGATAGGGCCTTCAATTTAATTCCCAAAGCAGATAATCAAACAGATATTCCTACGGTGAACAGATAGAAATTCAAAACCACATATTTTCACATAATGGCACACAAAATCATGTTAAACACATAACCATACTCATATTAAGGACCAATTAACATATTGCGGAATAGGGATATCACATCCTCCTTCTGAGGCCATGCCTACTACCCGTATCTGTCCCAGAAACCTGTTTAGTGTACTCATATCATCAATCCTCCACCATTGTATATCTACTTTCGTGAAGATTGCCTGTAGGTACATTGGTCTACCCATCATTCAGTTTAGAGTTGGGTTCACATGTCTAACTATTTCCTCAGAGAGTCTCATTCCTTCTGGCAGGTCTGGGACATAATTGCTATTGTCAAAAATTCTCTCAAACTCCGATGGATCAGGCCTGTACCAAAAATAGTCGCCAAAATTCAATTTCGACATTGTCTGCACCATAGGATGCCCAACTCAGCTATAGAATTAATAAAAGACTATACCCATAATGAAAAAGGTAAAATTTTCCTTATCCTATCTTCTAATAGTACGCATATCTTGTGAGGCCCCTGAAAATGTATTCTCTTTAAAAACCCTAATGTTTGAATTATTTTATTAAAGCCCCTCAGTTCCTTGAATTATTTCGAATCTTGTCAGTTAGCATTTTTTTTATTATTATCGAAGCAGGAATTTTTCTAGCCAGATTAGGTTCCCTAACCTAATTTAATTTAATTCTACATGAGTAAGGTTCCAATACATGAAATTAACTCCAAGCCCTTACTTCTTTATGTAAATTCAAAATTTACCCCAAAAACTAGTACTTATACCCTTGTACCATGAGTACCATCAATCAAGTGAGATATATATATATATACACACCTTGAGGAGTGTGCCCTAGAACCTAAATTAATTAAAAAATAGCCCCTTCACCCTTCCCTAGGGCCGGCCATTCTAGGAGGAAGTGAGGATACAATTTTCTAAGTCTATTATCATGAAAATCTAGAAACTCACAAACCTAGTACCCTAAACCTAGGATGCTAATTTCAAAACAAGTTTCATTACAACCAAATGTTGCCTAAACCTAAGAGTAAGCCTCCCAAATCATCCCTATTCCTTTAAAACTTCAAACAAATCCTAACATTTCCATCCATTTCCAATTAATGGGCTTTTAGGACATTTTACATCAAAAATTTTCTATATATACCAACACCCCCCTAGCTTGGCAAGCACAAAAAACACACTGACACACACATTCGGCTAGAGGAGAGGGAGGAGAGCAAGAGAGAGAAGTCTAGAGAGGAAGAGGGAGGAAGAAGAGAGCCTCCTTGTGCAAATCTTAGTAGGTAAGCCACAACACAACCTTCTCTTTCATTTTCCTTTTTCAAATACATGTTTCTAAGGGTCCTAAATAATGTTTTCAGATATGTTATTGATGATTTACTTGTGTTAAAAATGCTAAGACTTGAGTATTGATTCTATCTCTCCTGTATTTTCCCCATTTCGGCACAAAACCATCTTTTTTTCATACCAATCTCTCAACTTTCGGAGGGCACACTTTCAAGCAAATTTTCTGAGTTTAATATATGTTAGTTAGCATGCTTTCATCATAAAAGAAACGAAAATTTTCCCTTGGTGGAACCCTTTTCTCATAAATCTTCTTGTTTTGGGCATTTTACCTTAGAATCTATTTTTGCAGCCCACTTTCAAAAATTCTAGAAAATGTATAAAATTATTCTGGACCTCTATTTTATGTCAAAATATTCCTTAAGGAGTTATCTTTCAACTAAAATTGGTTTCATCGAAAAACATTAAGCGGCTTGCAAGAAAATCAAATTTTCGTAACGGTCGACGGACCTGGACAGGATCTGGATAGCGCTGGAATGTTTCTAAATAACTTGAAATCTAGAAAAGCAATCCCATTTCCGAAATATGTTCTAGAAACTAGATCAAATCCTCTATGAACCATAGGAAGGCCAAGTCCGGTGAAAGATCTAGAATAGTCCTTTCATTTTAATCTTTATGTGATATTAAATTTGGAAATTTCGTTATGCATGCATGTTTTATGCCCTCATATTCATGAAAATGTTTATTAGCTTATGATCATATCTTGGCATGATATTGTATGTGTTATGTTATGTTCTTCATCTTTTTCATCTTATTGAGGCATGCTTGTGTGGATATTATTATATTGTTAAGCTATCTAACCTTGATGAAAAACATTTAACTCAACGAGAAACCTAATGGGGAGGGTATTGGGTTTCGAGCACTTGAGTAATGAAAAGATGAGAATATGTGATATATGGATTGTTGGGGTGCGTTCCCTATTTGGAAGTTAAAGTCTTGCTCAAGTGGTTTTTGGAACCCTTGAATGGAGCGGTTGTATTCGGACCCTAGGTGGTTTGGTGTGAGGAGGGATTTGGGCAAGGCCCTATTTTACCGTCTCTTTTGAGGCCTTTCGGTTGGCGCTACGCGGTATATAACCGTTGGTAGGCATCCGAGGTTAGTTCTGCAACAAAGCAGCAAAAGAAGGGGCATACCGAATAATCCGCGTCTGATTCTTGTGGTTGGGAGGACGAAATCTCTTTGGGGGATTTCTAGTTTACTAACATCTAACTTGTAATCCTTTATCTATTTAGTTGAGTATCATGCTTTACTACTTGAGGTTATATTTGTGATTGTGTATTGGACTGGAAAAAAGGGACGGGGTGTGTGTGTGTTTACTGGGCATTCAAAGCTCACGGCGTATCATGCCAGGTGCCAAAGAGCAGCTTATAGCTGGAGACGACGAGCCTAAAACCTTCGAAGACTTTTCGCTACCTTAGGAAAGTTAGAAATTTCTTTTGATATTTTGTAAGGCTCATATGAAGATTTAAATTTTGTTTTTGGGATGTAATGTAATAGAACAAGCTTTTGAAATTAAGGATATTCATGGTTGTTATGTACTTATATTCTAATATTTATATGTTTGAACCTTATCGTTGCTTATGAGACCTTGTGTCAATGCCTTTTAAGATCTGTCAAAAGCATAGTGTGCTGCCTAAGAAAGCTGGACTTAGAAGGGAGGCTAATTTGACTCCTCCGGTGATCTGGGATCTTACTTGGTTATTGACCATAGGTCTCATTAGTAACTCTCCCTTGACTACAACCAATAGTGTAGATTTGGGGCGTCACACTACCGACCACCTGCCGACCATCAGTGGAAAGGACCACCAAATTGTTGACACCTAGCCTCCACTCACTGCCTTATCTTCTACAAAAGGTTGAGCTTCGTGGTTTCTTCATTTCAGCTGTACATTTTTCACAAATGGAGCCATTTTTCGCCCAAAAACTCTCAAATTAGATTACAACTTTAGACGGCTTGGAAAAGGTAAATTTTCAGGGTTTCGGGATAAATGTACTTTTCCCTCTGAGTCGTTCTCCGCTTTATTTTCTGTTCTTTCATGCCACGGCTAGATGCTGGAACCCGATTACACATGTCTTTAGCTTTGGGGGACAAGAGATATGCTCGACAATTAAAGAATTTCAAGTGCTAATGGAATCCCGGCGCGATAAGGAAATCGTACCTCAGTCCCGTTTTGGCCACATCCAAGCTTTGGGACGGAT
>NW_021025869.1:826520-909040 GCF_004153795.1 Camellia sinensis
TACCTAATCAGTTTTCAGATAATTATACCATAAAATACTATAAATTAGGATGATCATAAAACACTATTCGGTTTCTAATTCGGCCGCCGATAAGGCCTTCAATTAGCAGTTTAAACATATAAGCATGAACAGATAATCATACAGTCAAACAGATAGAATGCAATTAACTAACATAGGTAAGGTAAGGACTGGTGCAGTCACTAATCGAGTTTTCAACTCCTGGAACGCAGATTCTCTTTGGTCAGTCCAGTCAAATGATGTCCCCTTTTGAGTTAACTGAGTCAATGGTAGGGCAATTTTGGAGAAATCTTTGACAAATCTTCTGTAATATCCAGCCAATCCCAAAAAGCTTCGGACTTCAGTCACATTTGTTGGTCTAGGCCAGTTCACTACAGCTTCAATTTTCTGCGGATCAACAGAAATTCCATTTTTGCTAACAACATGCCCCAAAAACATAACATGGTCAAGCCAAAATTCACATTTAGACAGTTTAGCATACAGTTTCTGTTCTCTTAAGGTTTGTAGGGCAAGTCTCAGATGATGTTCATGTTGTTCTACTCTTTTGGAGTAAATCAATATGTCATCAATAAATACAACAATAAAGTCGTCAAGGTACGGTTTGAAAATTCTATTCATGAGGTCCATAAAAGCAGCTGGTGCATTCGTGACTCCAAAAGGCATAACTAAAAATTCGTAATGTCCATACCTCGTTCTAAAAGCAGTTTTATCAATGTCTTCCGGTTTAACCTTCAGTTGATGGTATCCCGATCTGAGATCAATCTTGGAAAACACTTGTGCACCCTGTAACTGATTAAATAAATCATCAATACGTGGCAATGGGTATTTATTTTTCACAGTTACCTTGTTCAATTCACGGTAATCAATGCACAGTCTCAGCGAGCCATCTTTCTTCTTTACAAACAAAACCGGTGCACCCCACGGTGAAGTAGTGGGCCTGATAAACTTCTTGTCTAACAGTTCTTGCAATTGCACTTTCAATTCCTTCAGTTCAATTGGAGCCATTCTGTAAGGAGCTTTAGAAACTGGTTGTGTTCCGGGAATCACATCAACGGTAAATTCAATCTCCCTGTCAGTCAAATCCCCTGGCAAATTGTCTGGAAAAACATCTGGGAATTCTCTGACTATAGGAATACAGTTCACATCAGTCTTAACACTATCATCAGTAGACACAGTCAATACAGAACACAGATACCCTTTACACCCCTTTCTAATCAGTTTAACAGCTTTCATAGATGAAATCAGATACGGGGGAGGTACTACTCCAACCCCATTAAACACAAATTCAGGTAGACCAGGTGGACAGAAAACTACTTGTTTCGTTGCACAGTTTATGGTGGCATGATATTTTTGTAACCAATCCATCCCCAATATTACGTCAAAATGATCAATGTTCAATGGCAGTAAATCAATTAACAGATGCATATCCCCAACAATAATTTCACATGCGGGGTACATATAAGCACATGTCATGGATCCCCCTACGGGTGATGATACGGCTAGCAGATAGTTCATAGGTTCTAAGGGTCTATTCAATTTCCGTGAGAAAGCATGCGATACATAAGAATGCGTAGACCCCGAATCAATCAATACATATGCATTTTGTGTACAAATAGAGAGAATACCTGACACAACGGTCTCGGTATTCTGCACATCTCCCGGTACTAGTGCGAACACTCGGCCTTGCCTCACAGGCTCTTTCCCCGTAACTCTGGGGTGCTACAGTTGATGCTGCTGCGCTTGGTGTAGCTTTACTACTGGCTTGTGGAGCAGAGGGGCAGTCTTTAACCATGTGGCCCACCTTGCCACACCTGTAGCAGGCTCTAGATATTTTGTAGCAAACCCCTTTGTGCTTCTTGCCACACTCAGAACAGGGTGGTATGAACCCACTTCCTTAGCTGGGGCTAGTTGTCGACCCCGTATTCTGTTTCTTGTTGGCTGGGTTGTGCTTGCCTTTCTTGAATTTGAAACCCTGCCTTTTACCATGCCATTCAGTTGTTGGTGTTTCAGATTGTTTCACTGCTGCAATGTTCGACTCGGCCATCAATGCCCGGTCGAGAACACCCACGAAAGTCGGTAGTTTCAACACATTTATTCGGTCAAGAATTGCAACATTAAGGCCACCTTCAAATTTCCTGGCCTTCTTATACTCAGTATCCACCATATGCGGTGCATAACGGGCAAGTTCAGTGAATTTTGTTTCATATTCCGCAACGGACATTGTGCCCTGCTTCAGTTGTTCAAACTCAGTTACTTTCCTATCCCTGACACACTGTGGGAAGTACTTTTCAAAGAAGGACTCCTTGAACTGAGCCCAAGTCCTAACAGTATTTGTATCGCGGATCAACATCCACCACCTTCTAGCTTCTTCTTGTAGGGTGAAGGTAGCTAACAATACCTTATTCACTTCCGAGCACGGAAACACTTCAAATAATTTTTCTGTTTCCAGAACCCAAGCTTCAGCTTTTAACGGTTCGATGCCTCCCTGAAAGGATGGCGGTTTCATTTTGCTGAACTTCTGGGTCAGAGCAATAATATCCCCATCATTCACATTCACATTAGGTTCCGGCTGTACCGGAGGAGGAGGAGGTGGGGGCTATTGGTTCTGTTGTTGTTCCAGTCTAGCAATTATCAGTTCTATCATTCTTTCCATTCTTTCCATTCTTGCCTCGGTAGACGAGGATTCAGGTTCATTTGCATTGTCCATTTCACTATAGGCAGTTATAACAGTTTTATACATAAGCAATCATTTGTTTCATAGTTTAACACATTAACAGATATTCAGTCATAACATATCCACACACTTTTCAAGTTCATGAAATGTCCTAATCACTTTTCTAGGACACCCTATAGCTCATTTGGACACGTGTGTGCGGTATAACTCGTGGTAAGTATCGCTCTGATACCACTCTGTCACGACCCAAACCCGGCCCTATGGGTTTAGCACCGTAACCGGCCAGTAATCCGAGATTACCGAAGGCCTGCAGAACAGTAATATAGTAAAACAGAGTACAGGGCCTGGCGGAAGCCAATACAGTAAATAAATAGTGTCCATCGAGCTATGACAGTCTGTATGCCAAAGAGATTTTTCATGCAGTCATACATATACAAACAGTACAGTCTATACAAAATTTACAGTCAAACAGTACAGGGACCTGATCCCTTGATAACAGTACAGTCTATACAGTAATCCAAACAGTACGGAGACAGACGGGGGAAAAACAAGACACCCCAAAGCCATAGCATGGCAACTCGGAACCTCTCAGTGAGGTACAAAGGCTGGCTTGACAAAACTGGAGTCTAACCCACGCTCTTAGCTCCGTTTTGGTGGCTGAGCACCTACATATATATATAAACAGTGAGCTAAAGCCCAGTGAATAACATAATGCGTAAGGAGGTTAAGAATGAAATGCCCTTACAGTAATAAAAGCAGTTCATTAAACAATACTTCAGTCTTTCAGTCAGAACAGTTATTCAGTCATATGTGGTACATCCATTAGCATAGCAGTAAACAGTAGGTCTTAAAGACCGAACAGTAATGATGGCCATCAATCAGTAAACAGTAGTGGTTCCATGAGGGAACTGACAGAGAACTCTGTCACAGTAACAGTAAACAGTAGGTGCTAAGGATGCCACAATACAGTTCAGAATATAGGACATGCATTCATTCAGTTAACAGTAATCAGTTCAGAAAACAGTACAGTTCAGTCGTTCAGAAGATAATCATTTGTGAACATATCTTTACACAATCGTTACTCACAGAGTTTGGGCTACGGTATGCTAGAGCGTGTCTCCCCAGTCGCCAACCCTACACAGTTCACAGGTTGAACACACACTAAGCTACACAGTTGGGAAATATCATAACTTAATCCCTAATTTGCCTTGGTGTGTTCTACATTTATATCCTCATTAAGATGCCTTAAACTAGGTCTAAGAATGCCTAGGATGGGATGAGGATGCAAAAATACACTTAGAAAATATTTTGCAAAGTTTGCTGAAAATAGGATCCTCGCTCGAGCGAGACTTTCTTCGCTCGAGGGGGCTTCCAAAATCAAAGGCTTCGCTCGAGCGAGGAATCCTTCGCTCGAGCAGTCTGTCGAAACAGTAGAAATACTGGATGCTGTGATTTTACGCGCGATGGTCGCTCGATGGTCGCTCGAGCGGAGCCCTGGACAAAGGTGCTCGCTCGAGCGGGGAATCTTTCGCTCGAGCGAGGAGGCCAAATCTGGAATTTCCAGATTTGCCTCCCAAGCTCAAACCGAGCATTCTACCACTCCAAACTCGACCTCTTGGCCCAAATTCTGGAAAACATAACTAAATTCAATGTATGACAAGTTTCAAAGCTCAATTTATGAATTCAAGCCCCAAAGGTGAGTCAATTAAAACCATATTCAAACCCATTTTCAAGAATATGAAGAACATGCAAACATGCATGGATTCAAACCAAATTCAACCTTCAAAGCTTGTTCAAATGGACTCATTTCTTCAAGAACATGATGAATTCATGGAGTATGACCAAAAGATGGACATGCATGTGAGGAAACATGGACTTACAACCTCAAAACTTCAATATATGTACATGCATGCAACAATTAAGCTTCAATTCAACAACAATGAACCAATTCATGACTTAGTTCTACAATGAAGCATGAATCATGCAAGAACTAGCTCAATGACATCATTAAGATGATGAATGATCTACCTTAGGTGTAGAATTAGAAGTGAGGGAGCTCAAATTAGTAATCAACCTTCAATTCTTCAAGTAATTCTAGCCAATTCACAATGAAGCAAGTTGAACTCAACTCTTCTAGCTCCTCTCTCTCTCTAAGGTCGGCTAGAGCACAAGGAATGGGCTGAGGAAAATGTTTTTGGCTCAAGTATAATGAGCTCAAGGTATAGAGGTAGTGGCCCACTCAAGGGCAAAACGGTAATTAAGTCCAACTCTTTAATTGGCTTATTTTAATCTAATTTAATCATACCTAATCAGTTTTCAAATAATTATACCATAAAATCACATTAATTATGAGGATCATAAAACACTAATCAATTCCGGATTCGGCCGCCGATAAGGCCTTCAATTAGCAGTTTAAACATATAACACGAACAGGTCAAACAAACAGTCAACAGATAAAATGCAATTCAAACAGATGTATTCATTCAATTCAGTTTCAATTTCGGTCAGTCAGTTCAGTACTTTTAGTCAGTTCAATTATCAGTCAGTTTAACAGTAATCGGGGGTTATCAGTAATCAATCAGTCATTAATCAGTAAACAGTATGGGGGTTGTTACAGGAATCCACCAAAGCTTCAAGCTCGAATTCTTTAGAATCCACCGAAGAACAACTCTCTCTTTTGTGTAGAACAACAAATAATCCTTTAAAGTGCACTCTTTAAACCATGAGTTGATTACTCAATCAAAACATCAAAGAAAACTAGCAAAATATCCCCAGATATAAACCCTAGAACCCAAAAAGAAGATCTGGAGAAGTAATCCTAACATCTAACAGAAACCCGTATTTATAGAAAACTGTCCTGCGATCTCCGCTCGAGCAGACCTACGCTCGAGCGCGGAAAGTTCCGCTCGAGCGGGAAAAAACAACATCCAGTATTTTTGCAGGCGAATAAACTTCTGAAATTCAGCATTCTCCGCTCGAGCGAGGGAATGTCCGCTCGAGCGGACAGGCAACTTTGAATGGATTTTTGCATTTTGCTTCGGCCGCGAGCTGACCGGTCAGCTCGACCCCCGTCATAATCAGCGAAGTGGCAATCTTGAAAGTATTAACATCACAAACTTCTCTGTAAGGCACAATTCGGGTTGGATTCGCATCTAATAAACTCATAGCCTCACTGAAATAAATGTGCGAAAACAAATACAACTAAAAGGAGTTTTGTCAAACAGGATTGCCAAGAATAAAAACCTAACAATCTCCCCCTTTGGCAATGCCGTGACAAAACACACCTAACAAATAAAATCCTAATCACCCCAACCCATTACAGCCAACAAAAGCATACTTCTTTCTCAAGGTCATGATGTGCAAAATAGTTATTAGTGCCATACTCTCCAAAACAACTATTACTCCCACAAGAGTATAGTAAAAAACAATAGACATATGACACGACTATCTTGAAACATGAGATGGAAAACATGAATAGATGAAAACTAAGACACATGCAAAACAACTTTCTCCCCCTTTTTGTCACGAATTGACAAAGGAAGCTCAAACAACAAAAGCAAGATCATAAACCACACAAGCAATGATATGACGATGTAAATATCAGGAGCACGCAAGAAGAAAATAATAAGCAAACAGTGCATAGCAACATGCAAAACATATAGCCAATCTCCCTTACTAAACGTATCAAAGTGTTCATGCTAAAGAACTCTTGCAATGAAAAACCAAACTCCCTTACCAACCCAAATCAAGATGAACCAAACTCTCCCTCACTAAAAGCAACCACAAACAATGAAAACAGTGAACAAGAAGTAAGTGACAAAAAAAATATGGTGGAGCAAGTAAGAAATCTCAGATTCGTACCTTAAAACACACAAGATTATCCAAGAAACACAATTACTTGAAAACACAATGTGCACAGTCTATAGAAGATTCCTCATAAAAGAAAGTGATGCATTATGAGAAAAGCATAGATCCCATGATAAGAGTATGTGTGTGACTCTTGGAGTTCGACAAACACTAGATTCAATCCTAGTAGTGATCTAAAAGTTGGACCTCTGACAAGAGAACCTAAGCACAACAAAGGAAAGTCAAACCACTAGGAATCAAGGGATATTTGTTGAGTAAAGGCGGAGGCTCCCCCTCAATCAATGAATCCTTTTTTTTTTTTTTTCACATTTTTTCTTTTTTTTTTTTTGCACATTTTTTCTTCTTCTTCTTCTTCTTTTTTTTCTTCTTCTTTTTTTTTTTTTGCACACTCATTGGTGGCTGACACGCTCAAGAGTATGGAAACCGAACCAGAGAAGCATGGTTATAATAAGAATGGCCTGATTGGTGACTCTGAGGTAGCCTTTTCCTCATGGCTGGACTACAAAGAATAGAGGGGAAAGCCGTGGAGATGTAAAAAGATAGAAGATGGTTAAGAGACTCAACATCACCCATGATATGCTAGTATACGTCAATTCCTCTAGAAACGCAAAAGATCAATGATAGAAGTCCATATAGAAAAAATAATCACTAAGGTAGAAGACTCCAAAATTTGCTAATCCAAGAGTGTGTACAAAATGAGACATACTAATAAAAAAACACACACTCCAAAACGAGTAAAGACCACAGAAAACACACATATATTAACATGTAATGGATATTCTCATCAATTCTAATACGTACCAAGGACCACTCAAAAATTTTAAGCTTGCTAAACCATACAAAGAAACCTTTTTGGGATTTTTTTTTTTGCATTTTTTTTTTCTTTTTCTAAACAAAGCAAGACAAGAAAAATGAACATGCACACATTTTTTTCTCATTAAAAAAAACATACAGAAACCCAAAAACTAAAACAAATTAACACAAGTCAAATTTTCTCACCCAAACCGCTTTAGTATAAACAAAGTTGTGAGAATTGCGGTTCTTGGGTGGTGTCTTGACGTTGTGGCTCACTTTGCTTTTAATGGGAACCCGTCTCGACTTGGTTTCCAACTTCCTATTTTTAGGTCTAGGCAAATACATTCTCCCATGCAACTTATAACAATAAGGGTGAATATGACCATGCATACCACAATGATGACAAATAAAAACAGGGTGTACAAGGTGTGCCTTATTTTCTTTTACCTTACCAACTCTAGGAAGTTTGAGAAGTCCATCCTTATGTTGAATTTTTTGTTCTCCCTTTCCTTGAGTTCTTGTATCATGAGATGTGTAAGCACTCTGTTTGTGCTCTTTCTTACCACCAAACCCAATGCCACTCTTGTCAAAACAAATTTGTTGAGACCCAATGATATTGTCCAAAGTCTTTGATCCTTTGTTCCAAAGACCAATGGTAGCCATAGAACACTTGAGTTCTTCCTCTTTCTTGATCATTAGTTCTTCCAAAGCAGCTTGAGACATCTCGAGAGTTTCAATCTTTTCTTCATATGTTGCATAGATTTGCTGTAGCCCATTCCTCTTTGTCTCACAAGTCAAGAGTTTTGCACAAAGAGCTTGTTGATCATTAGAAATCTTAAGGGCATCGTTCTTAGCCTCGGAAATCTCTTTCTTCAATTTGACATTCTCACTTTCACATGCTTTGAGTTTCATAGTGAGTTTGTCATTCAATTTGGATAAGTTAAGAGATTCCTTATACAACTTTTCATAAGCTTACTCAAGCTCTTCATCATCACTACCTAAGGATTCATCATCAGTGGTATTCTCAACCGGCCTCTTCGGATACTCTGTTCGTCCTTCAGTTTCAGAAGCCGCCATGAAAGCAAGGAATTGTTTATGTCCCTCTTCACCTTGATCTTCATTGTCACTTTCATCTTTATCAGATTCTGATTCATCATCCCAAGTGATAGCGAGGGCTTCCTTCTTCCTCAACCGAGTGGGGCATTCTAGAGCAAAGTGGCCAAATCCTTGGCATTCATAGCATTGGACTCTTCCAGAGTTCCCTTGTATCTTTCCTTTCTCCTTCTTGGCTATAGGATTAATTTTGAGTTTATTTTTGCCTTTAGATTTATGAGTATGAGTAGATTCCAAAAGTTTAGGATTCTTTTTCAGAAAAGATTTTTTAAATTGTTTTATAAAAGCATCAGTAATTTTGGAATCTATCTCACAATCCTCATCAAAATCCTCTTCAACTCTATGAGCACTACTATAAGCAATAGTATCTTTCTGTTTCTTTTTGAAATTCCTATGTGCCTCATAAGTTTGGAGATTTCCAACCAACTGATCCAGCTTGAGGTTCTCAACATCTTAAGCCTCCTCAATAGCCGTAACTTTTGGTTGGAACCGATCGGGCAAGGATGTCAAAATTTTTCCCACAACTTTGGATTCTGGTATTTTTTCACCTAAATTGAAGCTGGAATTTACAATGTCACTCAACTTCGCATAAAATTTATCAAAGGTCTCACTATCTTTCATTGAAAGGTTTTTGAAACTAAACGTGAGCCTTTGAAGTTTTCAGCATTTAACAGAAGGAGTGCCCTCATGAATAGTTTGTAAGATATCCCAAGCCTCTTTTGCGACTTCACAATTGCAAATTCGACTAAACTCTTCAGGTGTGACAGTGCAAAAGAGAGAATTGATAGCTTTACTATTCCAGCTACTATTTTGGTAATCAATTGTGTCCCACTTTTCAATTAGTTTGGGGAAAGTTAGTCTATCAATGGTAATTGTTGGTTCGGTCCACCTATTCATGACAGATTGCCAAACTTTTTCATCTATAGATTTCAAAAATGATCTCATCCGAGCTTTCCAAAAAGAATAATTGGATCCGTCAAGTAGGGGTGGTCGAACCATAGAATTTCCCTCAAGAATTGAATCCATTATCACAAATCAAACAAGATCTCGCTCAAAAGTTTTAAAAAACAAACGAGCAACCCGCTTTGATACCAAATGAAAAATCTAGAAATGCCCTAGATGTTGATTTGTGATTATGTTTCAATTTTAAAAAGTAAACAACAATCCCAATCAAACAATCAAGACAAATCGACACAACGATTTTACGTAGAAAAACCACAATTGAACACCTCCAATTGTGATAAAAAAACCACGGGCAACAGCCACAAAGCAATCCACTAAGAAGATATAAGGGAATTACACAGGTATACTCTCAATTACCTAGCGAATCCACGCCCGAATTGAACCAACCTCTATGTGCCTCTTCCAACCCCATCTTCACTTCGGAATTGTCTTCACGATGACCCACTCTGGAATCCACCAAAGGTTCAAGCTTGAATTCTTCAGAATCCACCGAAGAACAACTCTCTCTTTTGTGTAGAACAAACAAATAATCCTTTGAAGTATACTCTTTAAACCATGAGTTGAATACTCAATCAAAACATCAAAGAAAACTAGCAAAATATCCCCAGATATAAACCCTAGAACCCAAAAAGAAGATCTGGAGAAGTAATCCTAACATCTGACAGAAACCCGTATTTATAGAAAACTGTCCCGCGATCTCCGCTCGAGCGTCAGATTGGCTACACGAGCGGACCTACGCTCGAGCGCGGAAAGTTCCGCTCGAGCGGGAAAAAACAACATCCAGTATTTTTGCAAGCAAATAAACTTCTGGAACTCAGCATTCTCCGCTCGAGCGAGGGAATGTCCGCTCGAGCGGACAGACAACTTTGAATGCATTTTTGCATTTTGCTTCGGGCGCGAGCTGACCGGGCAGCTCGACCCCCATCATAATCAGCGAAGTGGCAATCTTGAAAGCATTAACATCACAAACTTTTCTGCAAGGCACAATTCGGGTTGGATTCGCATCTAATAAACTCATAACCTCACTGAAATAAAAGTGCGAAAACAAATACAACTAAAAGGAGTTTTGTCAAATAGGATTGCCAAGAATAAAAACCTAACAACAAAGTTTCACATGTTTTTCACTTTAAACCTACTGTTTCAATTTCGACAAATTAAACTGTAGAGTTCCATCTATGTTTCAATATGCCCCTTTGGTCCATGTCCGTTTGTGTATGTTAACGGAGAATTGTTTTGGAATTTAAAGTGAAAAACACTAGGGTTTAAAGTGAAAAACGTGTAAAATCTTCAATTTTTTTTGTAATTAACATTTTTTTTAAAACGTTAAAAAAAAATTATTAAAAGAACAATTATCAAATCCCTTCTCAAAATAGTACTCTAGGCCTGTGAAAATTTTTAAAGTTGTTTTTTGAAAACACAACTTCGAATTTCGATTTGTGTTTTGAGAACAAATATTCAAAAAATAATCTAAATTTAAAAAATAAGTTTAAAATAACTCATCTTTTTTATAAAAAAAAAACATATTTAAAAATGACATGAATTTAATAATAACACAGGATTTATGAATTTAAGGGCCAGGCATTGAGAGGTTTCTTCATGTGATTCATGTATCAACCTAACTCTTGCTACTTTCTATCAAAAGAAAATGAGTTGTTTGGTGTAATTTATTATAAATCAAAAATTGATAATTAGAAAATATAAGTCAAAAGTACCAATTCCCCGCTTTCAAATGGTGTGTTTAGTGTAGTTTATTGTAAGTTAAAAGTTGAAAATCTAAAAGCAAATGGCAAAAGTACCATTTGTCCAGATTTCAAAAATCTGTTTTTTTCAACTTATTTAAGTTATTTTTAGCTCATAAAGTCAAAGTTGTACCAAACAATCTACCACAAACTTCCAAAATAAAAAATTATGAACAAGTTAGATAAGTTGCACTAAACAATACCAAACGCAAACTTTTTTAAAACTTATTTAAGTTATTTTTACATCATAAGTTGTAAACAAATTGCACCAAACGCTCTAACGCAAACTTAAAATAAAAAAAAAGAAAAAAAAGAAAAGAAAAAGAGTTAATTACATTTCAGATAGATCTTCTTACATAGTGATCAAAATTAGGGACGAAATCAAAATTTTATCATTGAAAGAGTAAAAATTTAAATAAAAAAATTTCATCATATAATCAATCACACATTTACATATACAATAAGATATGTATGTTATATATAGGCACAACAAAATTAAATATTAGGGGTAATTACATAAAAAAAAAAATTCTAAGGTTTCACGTTTTTTTCACTTTAAACCACAAAATGGTTCTCTTTTACCTTAAACAGACAAAAATGGATTGGGGGTGGGGGGACACATTGAAATATGGATGGAATTTCTAGATTTAATTTGTTGAAATTGAAATATTGGGGTTCAAATGAAAAACGCATAAAACCTTGTTTTGTTTTGTTTTGTTTTGTTTTGTTTTTGTTTTTGTTTTTGTTTTTTTTGTGTGTGTGTGTGTGTGTTTTGTACGATTGAACAGATTTTAAGGAGGTCATGGGTTCGACTCCTTTTAAGGAGTTCAATTAGGAGGCAAGCACTTGGTGCTTTGTAAGGGTGGGAATACTAACTCTCATAGGCAAGAAGAAAATAATAAGCAAACAGTGCATAGCAACATGCAAAACATATAGCCAATTGGGAGTGTGCAGGGCTCAAGCTCTTTGCATCTTTCTTTGGATTGTAAGGGTTTGAAAGTAGAATCTTGAAGGGCCACCAAAAAATCTTCAGCGTTCATGTACTTTTGAGCTTTGGCTAGAAGGGTTGCAATGGTGGTTGGAGGATTTTTGAAAAAAAAAAAAAAAAAAAAATTTCTGATGCTATTAAGATTGTATGTTAATGTCCATGAATTGTTATAAAATTCAATTGTTCAGGCTTCAATTGGTGTTTTAATTATCTTCTTTGTTTGTTGTGATGCATAGATTTTGAACTCATTAAGCTACACATCTGTATACAATCACACAAAGACTGCTAGTGCCGCAGATTTCCAGTGCTTTTAGGAAAACATCTTTTAGACCTCATTTTGTTTCTATTAGAATTTTCTAATGTTGTACGTTCTTGGAATTAATCTAGATCATATATATAATATTTATATTCCCTAATGGATCTTTCCAAAAGCAGTGGTTGAACTGTTGTTAAGGCTTGGATAGTGTAGATGACAACATACTTAACAACAGTCCAGCTTTAACTCTCATGTTGACAATGGTTGGGATGCTCGAGAATATTAAGTTTATCATTTCCTTTGATCTAGATCCAGCTTGAACTCTCAAGATTATGTTCCACGTGGAAACTGAATTCGCAGGAGCCGAAAAGGGTAGTTATTTGTTTATCCAGTAGCCACAAATACAATTTTCTGCTGTTTATTATGGATTTTTTGACCAGCAATAATTAAATGTGACCAAGAAAGCATATTTAGTAGTTTAATTTTACCATGAAATGCTCTATGGTACCTTGTGAATATCATTTTACCCTTGAAAATTTTAAAGTATATTAAGACATGAATATTTTCTCTGTGAGCTCTTGCCCTTAGACATGAGAACTTGATGAATCAGACACTTAAAAACTATTGAAATTCTTTGAACTCATATTTCTCATTACAATTAAAAACTGTGGCTTACACTTGTTTATATGCTATATCTAAAGCATACAAAATAACTAACTGTAAACGACTCTAAACAAACTAACTAACTCATAACAAACTAGCTAACCACCACAACTAATTCCATTGTAGCATGTCCTCAGAAGACTAGGCTTACAGAGCTGTGATGGTGCAGCTCTAACAGACAAAGACAGTTGTCCATGAGATGGTGATGAAAGCTGAGTGCAGTGAGCAGATGGTGATGAAAGCTGAGTGCAGTGAGCAGAGGAAGCAGATGATACTGATGATATTTCTTCAGCCCCCGAGTGCAGTGAGCAGAGGAAGCAGATGATACTGATGATATTTCTTCAGCCCCCCTCAAGCTGATAGGGGAAGGAAACACTAACAGCTTGTCATGAAGATAATGAAATCTGGAAGGAGACAGAGGCTTAGTAAAAATATCAGCTACCTGATCCATGGTAGGAATATACTTAAGTTCAATCTGTTTGGAAACAACTTTTTCCCGAATAAAATGACAATCGATTTCTATATGTTTGGACCTAGAATGGAAAACAGGGTTGGATGCTAATGCCATGGCAGATAGACTATCACACAAGATTACAGGAGTAGTAGAAGAGGAAACACAGAAATCCTTAAGTAATTCTTGAATCCAAGTGGGCTCAGCTGTGGCATGAGCTAAGGCTCTATACTCTGCTTCAGTTGATGATCTAGAAATGGTGGCTTGCTTTTTAGCTGACCAGGAAATCAAGTTTGAACCAAGATATACACAATAGCTAGAGGTTGATTTGTGATCAAGACTATCACTGGCCCAGTTAGAGTCAGAGAAGGCAGATAGATCAAACGGACTATGTGTGAAAGAGAGACCATGATGTAGAGTCACTTTGACATATCGGAGGAGCCTTTTAACAGCCTGAAAATGAGCATTTGTAGGGAGATACATAAACTGACAAGCTTGATTAACTGAATAGGAGATATCAAGTTTGGTGATAGTCAAATATTGCAGTCCACCAACTAAACTTCTATATAGTGAGGGCTGAGAAAAAAAAATAGAGAATCAGCTACAGAACACACAGCTTTAACAATCATAGGAGAAGAACATGGTTTGCAGTCTGCCATTCGTGCTTTGTGCAATAATGCAGCAGCATATTTGGCTTGAGATAAGAAATACCCATGTGCAACAGGCTGAACTGAAATGCCCAGAAAATAAGACAAAGAACCAAGATCTTTCATGGAAAAGGCCTTGTGCATGTGCTCAAGAAGCAGAGCAATGAAAGCAAAGTCACTACCAGTTAGCAAGATGTCATCAACATACACCAATAGCAAAGTGAGACTAGTAGAAGTTTTTCTGATAAAAAGAGAGGCATCAGACAGACTATTGGTGAAGCCTTGCGAAAGCAAGAAAGCAGAAAAAGTGGAGTACCAAGCCTGAGGAGCTTGCTTAAGACCATACAAGGCCTTTTTGAGTTTGCAAACATGAGAAGAAGACTGTTCAAACCCTGGAGGTTGCAGCATATAGACTTCTTCCTGAAGAGTGCCATGAAGAAATGCATTGGAAATATCAAGCTGTTTGATAGTCCATTGTGATTGAAGAGCAACACTTAAAAAGATGCGAATTGTGGGTTGTTTAGCCACGGGACTAAAAGTCTCATGGAAATCAATTCCCTCTTGTTGCAAAAACCCCTTTGCCACCAATCTAGCTTTATAACGAGCAGTGGTACCATTTGAATCTCTTTTAATGCGAAAAACCCATTTGCACCCAATGGCAATTTTATGAGAAGGAAGAGGAACAAGATCCCAAGTGCCTTGGTTTTGAAGAGTTTGATATTCCTCCTTCATGGCTTGAAACCACACAGGAGATTGAAGAGCAGCTTGAACAGATGTGGGTTCAGTGTCAAGAGAGAAACACATCTGAACCTACATTTTTATCTCTACTCTATGTTTTATATATGCCTCAAGTATTGATGCTCCATATCTTTAATTTTAGGAATCTTACTTTGGTAATGTCAATGATTGGACGTAGTTTAATTTTTTATTCTCACAATATATTTGTGTTTTCTATGAATACATTTATTTTTGGACTTATTTCTAAAGATGTTAAACAATATTACGATTCATGATATGATACACCATTTAGAAAATAGAAAACTAATACATAATTCATATCCAGATATGATTTATAATGTGCATCTTTAGCACCGTGTTTAGTTGGGAAATTTTGGAAGTGATTTAGAAAGGGAAAGGAAAGGGAAAGAGAAAAAGTAAGTGAAATATGAATAAAATATACCTACATTTTATTTAGTTTCACAAACTTTTTCTATTTATTTTTCCAAATCCCTTCCCAAATCCCCTAACCAAATATAACATAAAAGATGTGCTTCAGTTCCCGCATCATTATGTATGCTTGATATGCTTACATAAGAACATTAAATACCCTTGGCTTCGTTTGGCAAGTTTAGCTGGGACTAAATAAGTCATTAAAAGGCAAAACACGCTAAAAAATCAATAAGATAAAATATCACATTCAAATTATAATCATTTTATTTTTTCTATTACAAAAGTAAAAAAAGTTAACCCAAACAAACTTTTTTATTTGAGCTAAAATAATAATAAAAAAAAAACTAAAAAGCCAACTAAAAAAGCCAATTGTCAAACGGCAACCGAGTTTACCAGACTCTGTTCTATTCATCTAAAATCATTTGGATATTTTTACTTGCGAAAAATTTGGCAGGGAGAAAATTCATGTTCACTTTGTGAAGTTAATAGAACTTTAGTATAATTATTTCCCAGTTTAGATTTTGCTTCTATGGGTTAGTGACGTGTGAAATCCTAATATGCTCTGCTTCAATCAATACAACAAAATTAATTATTTACGACTTTACAGTTATGACGTGCATTTGATGCATGTTTTTTGATTTTTTTTTTTATTTGCAAGTCGTTAATGATTTATCAATAATGAAATACATACCATGTAAGTTATTGATTAATATATTTATGACATGCAAAAAGTGTTGTAAAAAATTTACACGTTTACAACTTGCAAAAAAATGTTGTGAAATATTTGCACTAACACTACTAAAAGCTAGACTTTTTGCGATGGTCTTAAACGTTGCAAAAGGTCCACATGCCGTTGCAAAAAACTTTTTGTGACGGACAAGCGATGGAAAATGAGGCGTAACGAAAGGGGCGTGACAAAAGGTATTTGCGACAGAAAGCGACAGTATATCAATTGCGATTGTTTAACCTAGCACAAAAAAGCGAGAAAAGCATCACTTTTTGCAACGGTTTAGAATGTCATCATAAAAAACTTTTTTAGAGAACGTATTTTCAAATTTTCAATCTAGAACCAAACTATAGATTCAAAAAATCAGTCCAAACCTACTGAATTAGACTGTACCAGTTCGAATTGCGAATTTTTCATATTTCGTACTCAGCCCTAAGGGATGCTTAAGGCCATTTCTCAAGTCTTCCTTTACTGTTCTTTCTCCTTTTCTTTTTCATTTTCATTTTCTTTTTCTTTTTGACAGGTTCTAAACAAAATTTGTATGTCTTCTTGAATATAAATTCTACAAAGTAAGAATAAAAAAAAAAGTAAAAAAAAAATCAAAGAATTAAAAGTAAGCCCATTTCTCAAGTCTTCCTTTACTCTTCTTTCTCTTTCTCTTTTTCTTTTCTTTTTTTTCTTTTTCTTTTTCTTTCCCTTTTCTTTTCAACATGTTCTAAAAAAAAAATTGTTGTCTTATTGAACATAAATTATACAGAGTAAGACAACAAAATAAAATAAAAAATCAAAGAATTAAAAGTAAGACTAGTGGTGCTCTAGGTCCAAAGAAAGTTTAAAAGATAAGTGAGAGTTTAAAATCTACAACATTTAAACAACGTAAAAATGATAGAATAGTGGCGTATGTACGGTTGTTGTGCCTCAGGGACTAAAAGGTTAAGTTGTGCTAATTATAGAGGTTGGTTCTAAAATTAATTCGAAAGAAGAAACAAATAGTGAATTTGGTCGAATGGACTAAAACTAAAACTAAAGTTAAATGAAACAAAAATAAAGTGGTATTTAAGAATTGAAAGGAATGTATGGTTTTAAATCTACTGCAGCTTGGTAATCTTAATTATTACATCAATTTTGGGAATCAATTAATTAATATGACCATACCTTGGTGTGGTTACAACTACGTCAGTTTTTTTTTTATCAGCAAAATAACTTTGTTGATAGTATCAAACATACATACATATGGATAACATCAATAAAGCGAAGGCGAGCAAAAAGTAAACCTTCATCCCAACTATGTTGGGACCAAGGGAAACACCCAATCATACGCTAGCTCAAGCCAAAGGGATGGCGGGAAGTCAAATCCAAATAAACAGAACAACCATTCCAGCTTCTAAAACTCAAAAAACAAAACAGAACAAAAAAACCATTCCCACCAGACCGAAATCAGCCCACAAAAAAAAAAAAAAAACGCAACAGTAAACAAAATACCCACAGCAGCAACTCCATATACTAGCACCTAGCAGAACAATACCCACAGCTAGCAGAACAATCATAAACTAGCAGCAACCAAATCACAGAACAACCATACTAGCTTCTGAGACTCAAACAACAAAACAGAATGAAAAAAAAACCATCCCCACCAGACCAAAATCAGCCACAGCAACAGCTCGATCCGCAAACAAAGAAAATACCCACAGCAGCAACTCCATCTTATCAGCAACTCAGAACCTACACCAGAAGATAAAACCTGTATCTTGCACCCACAACAGCACCTCCATCTTCATCTGAGTCTCAAAACAACCATACCAGTATCTAACCAACCTCACCCAAGCATAAGATAACCAAAACAGAGCAGCAGGCTTCAAAGCAGGCCACACAGCATCATACATTGTATTCATTCCAAAAAGAGAGCAAGCAGAACAAGGCAGATATACACAGCAGAACAGCTCCAAGACATTAAGACTCCAATATAGTAGCAGAACAGAATTCTAGCAGGACCTGCACTCATCTGAGCTACACCACCAACAACTCTTCTTACACCCCTTCCCACCAGCAGCATGCATCAGATTCTCATCTCCTTTAGACCAGATTCCATCTCCATCAGTCCACCAAGTCAGCCACAGCTCGTGGGCTCCTCACTTGATGCAATTCCTGACTTGATGTAGATTTGATACAAACTGATGAATAGAGTAATCGCTTCCTACCCTACTAGACTTCATCCACATGGCTACTCTAACCTTGATGATGTCACAGAGAACTTCAAAATTGGGTTGAACCTTGTTGAAAATAACTTCATTTCTGTGTTTCCAAACAGACCAAAAAATTGCTAAAGGTAGTACTTTCCAAATCTGTAATACCTTCTTTTTTAAACTTCCAACCATTCCACCACTGCAACAAGTTATCCACTGAGCTTGGAATAACCCACTGCGCACCCCACCATTTGATGATGCTGGACCATATTCTCCAAATGAACGGACAGTGAAGCATTATGTGGCTAAGTGATTCCTCTCTTGAGTTACACAAAGCACAAACATCACCCACATTTGTAGTAACAACTCCAATTTTTTTCAAAAACTCATTTGTCTTAATCCTCCCCTTTCATACCAACCAAGTAAAGAATTGAGACCTTAGGGGAACTGCATTATTCCATGTTAAAGCAGATATATTTTTCATTGAACCCACAGACAACTCACACCAGTTAAACACTGACTTAACCTTGAAATAACCTGATCTGTCAGCTTTCCAGATGATACTGTCCAAATTCTCCAAACATAATACTAGCCCTATTCCTAACTCCATTTTCAAGTTGCTCAGGTCCTCCTCTTCCCATGCCAATAAATTCCTTCTAAAGTTGAAACACCATTCAGCATCACTGACTTTATTAGCCAACATCTCTTTCAAAGTAACCTCTTTGTCATTTGAAATACTAAAAAGCCTCGCGTAATTCTCTTTAAGACAACCTCTGCCCATCCAATCATCCTCCCAAAACATAATCCTATTACCATTACCAATTTTAATTTCAACATTTTACATAAAAAAAATGATGACGTCTGGGATTTGAATGTGCTACTGATAATATATCACTCCATATCCTAAAGCTAGAACTATCAACCATGTGGAATGGAAACTAGTTCCCACCAACATTTCCATATCTGCTGCAAATTAGCTTTTTCCAAAGTGCATTGTCTTTAGATCCAAACCTCCACCACCACTTGGCAAGAAGGCTATCATTTACTTCTTTCAAGTCCCTTATGCCTAATCCCCTAAACTTTTTACTAGTTGCAACCTCCTTCCACTTCACTAGATGGATCTTCTTCTTCAAATCAGTATCTCCCCACAAAAAAGCTGCTTGAATCTTCTCAAGCTCCTCTACTATGCCAGGAGGTATTCTAAAAATTGACATGTAATAAATTGGTAAATTGGCCAGCACAGATTTAATGAGTGTCACCCTCCTGGCAAAGGAAAGCATCCTTCTCTTCCAACCAGCTAATTTAGTTTTGAACGTGTCCACTACAGGTTTCCAAGATTGCTTTCTTCTAGGATTAGCCCCTAATGGCAAGCCCAAGGTCACAACTAAAGGTTACAAGCTCTTTGGCTCAAAGCATGTCCACTAAAGGTTACAACTACGTCGTTAAGAGAATTTATGTGATTGAGCTCATCAAAATCAAAACAGCACTTTGGCTCAAAGCATCTATAAAGGATTTTCTCTTCTTAGTTGATGATTTTGTGTTCAGGCAATGGTGATCGTAGGGGGCAATAGAGGATAGAGGGTGGAGGCCGGTGCTGTGCAAGCATAGTGGTCAAGGAGGTAGGAACTTAGAACTGGAAAACAAGATTCATACGATCTTTGTGGATAACCTACCAGAATCTATGGATCCAAAAGGGCTATGTAAAGTATTTTCTAACTTTGGGATTGTGAAGGATGTGTTCATCCCTAACAAAAAAAGGAAGATGACCAGATCAAGATTTGGTTTTGTATGTTATGTATGTCCAGTGGCAGCGACTATGGCGGTTCAAAAAGCTCATGAAATCTGGTGTGACAACAGAGCTTTGAAAGTTAAAAGAGCAGATTTTGTACAAGGTAAGGAGGAAAAGCAGAGGCCACTTACTGCACTAGTTGGAAAATGCGTTATTGGCAATACTGGCAGAGTCCCAAATATGGTAAAAAGGGAAAAGTCTTACGCAAAAGCATTATGTGGAAAAGGGCTAGCACACACTACAAACATTAACATAAACGCTTTCAAGGAAGGAAATGGCTGGCTTTATGACAGTGTGATTGTTAGACTGAAGCCTCAAAACTCTTGGGAGACATCCAGGTTAGAGATGGTGGTGGCAGAGATATTGTGGTAACTTTTGAGTCTGTGGGTAACATCAAAGAGAAACTCAAATTAATGGAGGGGTGGATCCCTGAATGGAGTGAGTCAATCAAGGAATGGCAACAGGGGATGGTAATAGAACCGAAAAGGCTTGTTTGGCTTACCTGTTGTGGTGTGCCATTAAACTTATGGGGCAATAAAACTTTCAGTAGCATTGGAAGGTTGTGGGGGGAAGTTATAGGTATTGATGATGACACAGGTATAATGAATTCTCTTCACAGTGGGAAGGTGAGGATTGCCACAAAATGTATGGAGTCCATAAATAAAACAATCACTTTGAGCTGCAAGAGGACAACTTACCCAGTCAAAGTATGTGAAGAACATGTGGTTATCTCAGAGGTGATTTACAAACAGTGCAAGTGTTATAGTGAGCAGAATAAAGGGGAAAATCAAACTTCCTATGGTGTTGAACAAGAGTAGAGATCTGAAGTGGGAAACAAGAAGGTTGATGATGAAACTGATGTGGAGAGCCAGGTTGGAAGTGAGTTGGCCATAGGTGGTGCTAAGAAGGCAGGAGGGTCGGGGGTAAGACAAGATGATCATACAGACATTGATGGACAAGATAGGTGGCTAAGCTTGTCTAGGGTAGAAGAGACTATCATGACCATAGGGAAGATAGACTGTATGCAGATACAAAATGGAGGCAGTGGGGGAGCATGCGGGAAAAAGTTAGTCAAATTAGTGCAAAACCTTATACAGATTCAAAATGATGGCAACCAAATTGTTGAGGATGGAGTTATTATTCTAGGTTTCATGAGGAGTCTAAGTGGGCCTGAAAAAAATGGGCCAGGGCTAAACATTGAGGTATTATTAAGTAAGGCCAATAAAATAGAGTGTGGAAAAATCTTAGGCCATAGATCATTTGTGGTAAGCGACCCAGAGGATCAGCAACACAGGAGAGTGGAGAGCACCATAGTAGAGAAAAGGCAGTCCAAGCAAGAGTCGAACATGTGAATTACTGTGTGAAAAAAATTCAGTATGCAAAGTCAGCTCAAAAAAAGAGGATAAGCAAACAAGAGAAAGCAAAAGGGACTGCAAAATCTCAGGGGAAGAGAAAAGGAAATCTACAAATTGGGATTGGATCATCTTTGAATTTCAAGAAATGAGCTATTTTTAGGTCGGCAGGTGCAGCAATCTCTATGTCCATGGCAAGGAAATCTGGTAGTGGTTGAATATTACTTAATGAGGCAGAAGCATCACTCCAAATTGGGCAAATGCTTGGGATGAATTGTAAAGGCAACAAAAAGGAAGTGCTTAGCAAATTGATGGAGCTGGAAGAACAAGACAAGGAGGTGCTGGGTAAAAGGGGCAACAAGGCAGTGTAATATGTCTTTCCTGGTGACTTGGTTTGTGAACTTGTTTTCAATGAAGGTCTTAACCTAGAATATTAGAGGGCTAGGCAAGCCTATTAAAAGAAGAAAAATCAAACAACTTCTCTATGAGAGAAAGGTGGATATGGCGTTGTTTCAAGAAACAAAGAGATAACTATCACTGAGGAATTTGTCAGATCATGTTGGCCTGGTGAACAGATGGAATTTATGGCACTAGACTCAGAGGGAGCAGCTGATGGATTACTATGCATCTGGAATCCAAAAGTACTTTAACTCCAACAGTGCTGTAGCAACAGGAATTTCATCATCTTATCAGGTACTCTTTATAGCAGTTTTGACTGTGTTTTTCTTAATGTCTATAGTCCAAATGATGGTGCCAGTAGGAAAAGGATATGGGAAATATTAAAGGATTTAAAGCTAACTTTTGTCAAACCTTGGTGTTTGGGGGGTGATTTCAATGAAGTTACGAAATTATCTGAGAGGTTGGGTAGTTCTCAAAGAAGTAGAGGTATGAATGACTATAATGAGCTAATTGATAATCTGGAAGTGTGTGACATACCAATGTTGGGGAGAAAGTTCACTTGGTGTAACACTCAAGAAGGTGTCAAATGGAATAGGTTAGACAGGTTCTTATTCAGTCCAGACTGGTTGCAGAAATTCAGTTTTAAACTGTGGGGATTACCAAGAAGGTTTTCAGATCACTGTCCTATATTACTCATGGAAGATCAGAGGGATTGGGGCCCCAAGCCATTTAGGTTCCTAAATGCATGACACTTCATCCGAATTTCAAAACATTTTTTGTAGAAAATGTGAGCTGAATCTAACATAGAGGGTTGGGCTGACTTCAAATGTCTAAGGAAATTTAAATCACTTAGATTAGCACTGAAAAGATGGAACCTTGAATTTTTTGGTGATGTGGATTTTAAACTTAAGCAACTGGAGAAAGAATTACATGCTTTGGATTTGGTGGCTGAACAAAGGTTACTAATTGACTTAGAGCAAAGTAGGAGGAGGGAGGCAAAAAGGAGAAACATGGAAACTGAGTAAAATGGTGGAATGCTTATGGCTGCAAAAGTCTAGAGTTAATTGGGTATTAAAAGGGAACATAAGTACAAAATTCTTCCATGTTATGGCTTTCTCAAGAATGAATAGGAATGCATTGTGTTCAATTGATGTCAATGGCATTTTGAAGGAAGATCCTGATGAAATAGGAATTGAAGTCCTGAATCATTTCCAGAAGCAATTTGCAGAATTATGGTTCAACTGGCCAAGCTTATCTAGTCCTTTTAAATCAATTGGGAGAGAAGAGGTTAGAGCTTCTTTAGAAGCTGAGTTCTCAGAATTAGAAGTTGTTGCAACAATTAAAAATTGTGATGGAAACAAGGTTCCAGGACCTAATGTTTTCAATTTGATGATGGTTCAGAAGTGTTGGCAGACAATCAAAGGGGATGCGATGCAATTCATGAAAGAGTTTCACATCAATTCAAAGTTGGTGCTTGGTATTAACAGCTCATTTGTAGCTTTGCTTCCAAAAAATGACAATCCTTCTAGTCTTAGTGAGTTTAGGCCCATTAGTCTCACAGGTTCATTGTACAAAGTACTTTCCAAAGTTTTATCTAGTAGGATTAATGTAGAACTGCCCAAGATCATTAGTGAATCTCAATTAGCTTTCATAAGAGGTACAAGCATTTTGGATGGTGTTCTGATTGCTAATGAAATTGTTGACGGTTGAAAGAGGAAGCAGAAGCAAGCTATTGTCATAAAACTTGATTTTGAGAGAGCATACGATTCAAATAATTAGGAGTTTCTCTTCTCTATGCTCTGAAATTTTGGGTTTGGCTCAAAATGGATCAACTGGATGAGGGAGTGTGTTTCAATAGCCAAAGTCTCCATCTTGGTGAATGGATCACCTACTCATAAGTTTTATCCATAAAGGAGTCTCAGACAAGGCGACCCATTATCAACTTTTCTCTTTAATATTGTGGCTAAGGGTCTAAACTTACTGCTGAACAGAGCTGTCCAGTTTGGGTTGATTAAGGGTGCAACAGTTGGTCCAAATAATCTTATCATTACCCACTTACAGTTTGCAGATGACACAATATTGTTCTGTGAGGAAAAAAGGGAAGAGATGCTTAATATCAAAAGGATATTGAGGTGCTTTGAAAGTTTGTCTGGATTGAAGATTAATTATCACAAGAGTGTGGTGCGTGGAATTTGAATAAATGAAGAGCTCATTAAAGATTTTGCTGCTATCTTAAACTATCTGCATCATAGTTTACCATTGAAATATTTGGAGATGCCACTGGGTGCTAATCCAATGAGATGAAGAACTTGGCAACCTGTTATTGACAAATTCAAATCGAAGTTAGCTTCTTGGAAAGAAGGCTTTTATCTTTTGTTGGTAGGATGACAATGATCAAGTCAGTGCTATCATCCTTACTAGTCTTCTACTTATCTCTGTTTAAAATGCTTGAAGGGATTGCAAAGGAGATTGATAAAATACAGCCTAGATTCCTTTGGAGGGGGGGTGATGAACTTAGAAGGGAAATCCACTTGGTCAAATGGGGGGAAATCACTCAAAGAAAATGTAATGGGAGTCTAGGCATTAGAAAGGTGAGACTCATGAATGATTGTCTTCTTTTGAAATGGTGGTGGATATTTGGGTGTGAAAATGGCTCTCTATGGAAAAAAGTGATTTTCAGCAAGTGCCCAGAGACTAGAGGGGGTCAGTGGCCAGTACATGCTGCAAGTTTAAGACTGTCTATGGCTTGGAGAGATATTTTGGGGATTGTTGGCAATTGCCCTAAGCTGCTGGAGTTTTTTAAGGTCAACACAAAGCTTTTTATTGGTGATGGGAGGATAACAAAATTCTAGCTTGATATTTGGGTTGGTAATGAATGCTTAAAAGCTGCATTTCCTAGATTATTCTCTATGTCCCTTGATCAATGTGAATCAGTGGTAGTGGTTAATAGCAGGAGTAATGGGAATGTAGAGTGGGATTTGGCCTTCAGAAGATCCTTGTTTCACTGAAAACTTGAAGATTTGAGGAGGTTAAAAGAGTTGTTACAAAGTTTTCCTACCCTTAGGGAATGAGTGTTGGATAAATTGAGATGAAATGCAGATAAGTTCGGTGTGTTTACTGTAGCCTCTTCCTACAAGTGGAATGAATTACCATCTGAAGTGACTGCAAAATTAGGGGAATCCATTTGGAAGAATGTGGCTCCACCGAAGGTGCAATTGTTTGGGTGGTTAGCATGGAAAGGAAGGATCAAGTCATCCTGTTATCAACAACGAATTGGAGTCCTTTGTGATGCTTCAAATGTTAACTGTATCTTCTGCAGGAATGAATTGGAAATTGTTAATCATGTGTTGCTGTGTTGCCTTTTTAGTTGGAGGATATGGTCCAATGTTATTAAGTGGTGGGGAGTATATTGGGTGCTACCGGGGTTAGTGACTGGTCTTTTGCAGTGGTGGGCTGGTTATAGATGCAACAAAAGGGTGAAGGTAATCTGGAAGATCATTCCGTTGGCGGTGTTATGGTCCATATGGTAGTAAAGGAATGAAAACCTTTTTAATGGCACACAGGTGGATTTGGAAAAGTTGTGTGAACTTATTAAAATAAGGATTGCTTTGTGGTTTAGAGCCTCTAGCCATTCTTTTTGTTACTTAGTTAATGATATTGTGTATAATTTGCAGCATGTGATTCTGCATTATAAACTGATGGGGTTGGACTGTGATCTGTCTGCTACTGTGCTCTGTTGTGGATCTGTGACTGAGTATGGTTTTGTGACCATAAATGAGTTGGGATTATCTCACAACCATTTTAGGTGAAAATGAGTTTTTACTCTGTGATGGCTGCTACTGCTATGGTTTGCTGGTGATCTCTGATGGCAGTGTTCATTTTGTATTAGTTGTTGCTCCTGTTTCTGCTGCTATGGATTGCTGTTGTTCTGTCTGGCCAATGATCATTTCAGTGGGCTGCTGCAGCTGATTTTCTTTGTTGTCCTATTTTCTGGCTGTTTTGTTACTTTTGGGTTGCACTTTTTGTTTTAGGTTTGGTTAACTTCTACTTGGGTGAGGCTAGTTTTGGTGTTTGTGGTTAGTTCCTCACAAACTCTTGATGGTGTGCTAGCATATGATTGGGCAGTCTTATCGGTGCCAACCTAGTTGGGATTGATTTGGTATGCTATGATGCTTTTTGCACTCATCATTCTTTTTCTTTTATTGATGTAATTGTCTTCTAATTCATCAATAAAGTTTCTTTTCTTTGCTGATAAAAAAAAAAAAAAAAAAAAAAAAAACAAACAAAAGAGAGAATTTATGTGATTATCAACAAGGCATGGCCTATCTTCAATTAGCGCAAATCATCAATGCTAAATCTACGACAATAGGCTAGACTACTCTTCTCTGGGCATAGATTAGATCAATTTTTAATTACAAATACAAAGAAAACTATTGGTGGTTCATGACTCAATCATGTAACAAAATGTAAGTCATTATTTAGATTATGTTCTTCTGTGCTTTTACACTTTATGCAATTTTGCTTACTGGAAAAATTAACTAGTTTCTTATTGTAGATTTGAATTTACAATTTTATGCTTTCTATATTCACTTAGATAATTGCATAATCACAGACAAGTCCATGCTTAAATCTGTTGGAAATGATAGCTTTTAATCCAACTACAACAAGGCCCTTCCTTAAGCCTTCCTTTGCTCTTCTTTCTCCATCTCTTTTCCACAAGTTCCTAGAAATCATTTGTATGTCTTCTCAAACATAGACAGTACAAAGTAAACAAATAGTAAAAAACAAATCAAAAAACCCAAAGTGTGACTAGTCACACTTTAATTACAAAGAAAGAATAAAAAAGAAGTGATGGTTTAAAATCTATTACATCTAACAATGTAAAAATGATATTATAGTGGCATCTGTGAAGTTGTCATGCCTCAAGGACTAGAAGGTTAAATTCTACTAGTTGTAGAGGTTGGTGCTCAAATTAACTCAAAAGAAAACTCCAAGGGGTTGGCCTAATAGGTCACTATAAGAAATTATTGTTTTACGGAGTAAAATTCAAAGACCAAATAAATTTAGTCTTTACAAATAGTTATGTAGAAACAAATTTAATTTTATAGTAAGAATGCAAAAATAACTATTGGTATTCTCACTCTGAATTCCCATATTCTTTTGAGACAAGTTAATTTAGTTGTAAATACAAACGGACACTTTTAGAGATTGAAAAATCTAAAAACCCTCGAGATATTGATTGTGATTGTTTTTCAATTTTAAACGGTGAATACCAATCACAATCAAACAATCAATAATAAATCAGCACAACAATTTAATGTGAAAAAAATCACAATCGGAGCACCTCCAATTGTGATAAAAAATCACGGGCTAAAGTCACAAAACAATCCACTAAGAAGACAAAAATGAATTACATATGAGTACTCTCAATTACCTAGCGAATCCACGCCCAAATTGAGCCGAACCCAGTGTGTCTCCTTTACCACCGTCTTCACATAGGAATTGTCTTGCCCAATGTTGAATCTATAAAACCAATGTTAAATCCACGATGATGAGCCACTTCGGAATCTGCCAAAGTTTCAGGCCCAAATTCCCTAGAATCTACCGAAAAACACCTCTCTCTTTTGTGAATGAAATAATAAAAACAAACCCCTTGATGATGTCAATATGAAGCTCATAGATCCATCGAACACTCTCAAATCATCAAGAAAATAAATAGATAAACATGCTCCAATATAGAAAACCTTGGTAGCTCTCCTCTTTGAGAATCTAGATGGGTTCAACCCTAAAAATAGCAAACGACGCACTTTATACTGAACAGAGCCGCGAAAAATCAATCGCGTGCACACTTTACCATTCAAGCAGTGTGACAAAAAGGCGGTGCTCACATATAGGCCAACTACTCGAGCACAACATCCATTGCTAAAGCGATAAACAAGTTGTCTAGAAGTTCTGAATGTAGGCTAAAATGCTGGAAGTTTCATTTGTACATAGTCAACAAAGTGGCAAATAAGAAATGCTCGAGATACAGAATGCCAGCACAAACTCCTCTACACAAGCACAAATCGGGTTGGATTCATATCTAAACACTTATAGCCTCATTGAAACAAAAGAGCGAGTAAAATTTAAACTAAAAGGGGTTTTGTCAAATGGGATTGCCAATTACAAAACCTAACAGAGAAAAAAATATTTTTTTCATTACCAATTAAAAACATTTGGGGACCAAATATTTTTACCCTTTTATAACTAAAAAGTTAGGGCAACAAAATTTTGAAAAAGAACACATGTGCACAAAGGTACTAAGACTTCTTTTGCACTAACTTGCCATGATGGATCTCATTTTCATGGCTCCAACATAGATCTGAGTTCTTTGGGTTCAATCCAAAGGTAAATCACTAATGTTCACCATGTACAATTTTCTAAGATCGCTTATAATTTTTTTTTTTCTGAGCTTCACACACACACACACACACACACACATATTTTTTTCATTACCAATTAAAAACATTTGGGGACCAAATATTTTTACCCTTTTATAACTAAAAAGTTAGGGCAACACAATTCTGAAATAGAACACATGTGTACAAAGGTACTAAGACTCCTTTTGCACTAACTTGCCATGATGGATCTCATTATCATGGCTCCAACATAGATCTGAGTTTTTTGGCTTCAATCCAAAGGTAAATCACTAATGTTCATCATGTACAATTTTTTAAGATCGTCTATAATTTTTTTTTTCTGAGCTTCACACACACACACACACACACACACACACAGATATATATACAGATTCTGAGATCTTCTATCATTTATTCCTGGGTTAACTACAAAAAAAAATCCCAAGGTTTCACATGTTTTTACTTTAAACCTCAGTGTTTCAATTTTGATAAATTAAACCCTAGAGTTCCATCTGTGTTTCGATGTGCCCCCTTTGTCCATCTCCGTTTGTGTAAGGTAATGGAGAATCGTCTTTAGGTTTAAAGTGAAAAACACAAGGGTTTAAAGGGAAAAACGCATGAAATCTTGAGGTTTTCTTTTGTAATTAACTTTAAAAAAAAAATTAAAATCGCTAAAAAAAAAAAGTTAACAAAAAATTATTAAAAGAACAATTATCAAATCCCCTCTCAAAATAGTACTCTAGGTCTGCGAAAATTTTCAAAGTCGTTCTTTGAAAATACGACTTCGAGTTTCGATTGGTGTTTTGAGAACAAAAATTCAAAAAATAATCTAAATTTCAAAAATAAGTTTAAAATAACTCATATTTTTTGTAAAAAAAAAAATTATTTAAAAATGACATGAGTTTAATAATAATGCAGAGTTTATAATTTAAGAGCCAAGCAATGAGAGGTTTTTTCAAGTGATTCATGTATCAACCTTACTCTGTTGTTACTTTCTATCAAAATAAAATGAGTTGTTTGGTGTAATTTATTGTAAGTTAAAAATTGATAATTAGAAAACATAAGTTAAAAGTACCAATTCTTGGCTTTCAAATGGTGTGTTTGGTATAGTTTATTGTAAGTTAAAAATTGATAATTTAAAAATAGAAGGCAAAAGTACCATTTGCCCAAATTCCAAAAATCTGTTTTTCTTCAATTTATTTAAGCTATTTTTAGCTAGTAAAGTCAAAATTGTACCAAGCAGTTTGCGATAAACTCCCAAAATAAAATATTATAAACAAATCAGATAAGTTGAACCAAACAATACCAAATTTTTTTTTTTTAACACTTATTTAAGTTATTTTTACCTCATAAGCTGCAAATACAAATTGTACCAAACACTGTAACGCAGACTTAAAAAATAAAAATAAAAGGGTTAATTACATTTCAGGTAGACCTTCTTACATAGTCATCAAAATTATAGACGAAATCAAAATTTTATCATTGAAAGAGTCAAAATTTAAATAAAAAAATTTCTCCATATATACAAGCACACATTTACATATACAATAAAATATGTATGCTATACATATAGACACACACAATAATAATAATAATAATAATAATAATAATAATAATAGGGTTACTTGAAAAAAGAAATTCCAAGGTTTCACGCATTTTTCACTTCAAACCCCAAAATGATTCTCCGTTACCTTAAAAGACAAAAATGGATGGAGGGGACACATTTAAATACGGATGGAATTTCAGGGTTTAATTTGTTATAATTGAAATATTGAGGTTCAAAATGAAAAAGCATGAAACCTTGTTCTTGGTTTTGGTTTTGGTTTTGTTTTTGTAATTAACCCTCTATTCTTCATCTTCTTCATTTTTTTTATTTTTTATTTTTTTGTTGTGTAGATATATTCAATTTTGAGGAAATTGATTTGGTTTCTGATAGAGATCGTAGCAATTTGGTGTGTTTTCAATCTCTCTGTCTCGTCTATATATACATATATATGTCCATCTATGAAGAACACAACAATTAGTTCAAGTTTTTGTCCGATTGAATAGATTTAAGGAGGTCATAAGTTCAACTCCTTTTAAGGAGTTAAATTAGGAGGTAAACACTTAGTGTTTTGTAAGGATACTACCTCTTATAGGTACTAATCTAACAATTAAAAAATTCAATTGTTGAGGCTTCAATAGGTGTTTTAATTATCTTCTTTGTTTGTTGTGATGCATATATTTTGAACCCATTAAGCTGCACATTTGCATACAATCACAGAAAGATTCCTAGTGCCACAGATTTGTAGTGCTTTTAGGAAAAGATCTTTTAGATCTTGTTTTGTTTTATTAGAACTAGCATATCACCTGTACTATGTACGGGATAAAAAATATATATTATTTATTAAAAATATGATAATTATATTTATTTATTTTTTTATATTTTGTCTCTCATAAATAAAATTTTATATATAAGTTAAAAGTTTTGTTTCAAATGTTCCTTACTATAATATATAGCACAGATAGATTAAAATTGTTGCATTGACAATTAATAATTAAAATTATGTTTTGTTATAAAAAAATGACATAGTTCTAATACTTCACTATTTTAGAATAAAAATGTATAAATTTTAAAAAATTGCCCTATTGGTTTTTGAAAGGGAAATAATTAACGAAATTTTAAAAACTTAATGAGTAAGAAAAAATTATTGGTCTAAAATCACGGTTAAACCAGCAAATCATTCAAACAAAATTCAGTTTAACTTAATTAGTTAGGTCAAAAGACCAACCAGCTTACACAAAAATTAATTAAAACTTTTAAATTTTATTTTATTAAAATTTAAACTGTCACTAAATAGGAAAATCAATCTATTAATTTAAATTTAAAATTGACACAATATAAATTTAAAATTATAATAATCTATCCCATGATTTGTAAGTTTTAAATACAAAATTCAAATTATCATAATTATCTCATAATTTTTGTATTAAGGAACAGTAAGAGTGCCATTAAGATTATCAATATATATATTACAAAAGAATACTTTTAAGGAGAGATATTATGAGAGTTTCAAAATCTTATACAAAATTATTTTTAAAATCAAAACCTTTATGTGGGATTGTAAAATAAAAGTTAAATGGAAGTTAACGAATAGATATTTTCTTAATTGCTTAAAATTAAGAAAATGAAAAAAAATAGTATGAGATATTGATCATAAGGTTTCTCACTAAATCTCCTTTTGCTTATATAAATGGGAGTATAAGATTCACATTATGTAAGTGAAATAGTTCACTTTTTCTTTCTTTTCCTGATGTGGGATTTTAAAATCAAAGGTAAATAGAAGATAGTCAATGAGAATTTTCTTAATTGTTTAAAATTAAGAAAATTCAATAATTTTAAAATGAAGGTTTGGAGCTTGATAAGGATATTAGTTCAGAAGCATTAGCCACAGCTTCAGCAACTTCAGCTATGACTTCTCCAGCTGTCAAGAACAGAGCTTCAGCTTCAGCTACATATGCATCATGTAGTCAGTTAGGAATTGGTTAGCTATCTATATAGGAGTTGTTAGGAGTTAGTTACATTGTTAGGCGTTAGTTACCTGCTTAGCTAAGCATTAGCTATCTGTCTATAAATACAGGTTGTATGTAATATCAATATCAATGAGAAAATGATATTTCCACATGGTATTAGAACAATGAAGCTCTCACGAGCGTTCTGTAGACACCCCATTTTTTACGGCCCTTACGACTCGGGCACCACTGATTGCGCACCTAATGATGAAGTTGTATATGCTTGTCAAGTGTTCAAATTCCTCAGCAGAATGTCTCAGCTTTGAGCCTCAAAACCCTACACACCTTGTGTCTTGTTTTTGGACCAAAACAATAGTTTTTCAAGCCTAAACATCCTGGGACCTGCAGACCCACTAGTGTGAACTGTCGGCCACTAAGGTGGACTACTGGTCATTAATGTGGCCTGCCGGCCACTTGTGTGTTTTTCCAGATCTTTTTGCCAGCTGTGCCAGCTGTTTCCACAGATGCATGCACCAGTCCATACATGTCTGTATAGATATTTCTGAGGCAGTCTGATGTTTTTCTATAAATAGAAGACCCCCTCTCACATTTTAGAGGGTTAAAAATTTTAGAGGAAAAAATATTTCTCTCTTTCTACAATTCTCTCTCTCTCTCTCTCTTGCAAGTTCTTCACTCTTTACCTATACACTCTAAACCAAATCTTGTGGTATTTTTGCTGAGGTATTTTTGAGCATACTTTTAGCTCTTGAGGGTGTGTAAGTGTTGGTTTGTAATTCAAAAAGGGTATCCCTCTTCAAGACGTATAATTCTTAGCTTGTTTTCTTTCTTTATTTTCCATCTTTTCTACTATTTTTGGACTGTTTTTACTCTGAATTTTTGGGCTAAAACTTATGGTTTAAGGCCATTAAGGGTGGAGGGGCAGATCACCCTTCTTTGCACCTAGCCTCTTAGGCCTTTTCCCTTGTGTTTCCTACCTTTCTATTATCTTTTTTTTGAGCTTTTTACTATTGAATCTTAGACATTTTCAGAGGCTAAAACCATGTTTTGATGTCCCAAAAATGGAGGGGGTGGCCTCCCCTCCTTGTGCTTGTTTAATAGCTTAACCTGCTCCATGTTGTATCTTACTCTTTTAGCTCTTTTGACTTCAATTCCAGCAATGTTTTAGCCTATTTTAGGACTGTTTTGATTTGTTTGTTCCATTCATGCTTTGTATTATAGGCTTGTAGTGTAATGGTTGTCATAGGTTTGGTGGTTTAGGCCTTAGCTACCAACCTATTTGAGTTGATGGCATTTATTTCTTGCCTTCCATACTTGTGTTCATGTCTCATCACCTCTGGAACCTCCCTCATTTTTTTGGCTTTTTCTTTGTTTTGAAAGTTGTTTCAAACCAATTACTTGTTTAAGCATGAGATAGAGGTATTGTGTTTAATGGTTCAATTCGTTTGGGGTTCATGACCAACGACATGGTGTCTCTCTCATGCCCAAAACAACTCTTTGTTCAATGCTTCTTTCCATTAGAGGACTTAAAGCTCATTATTGGACTTAATGAACTCAGGAATGGATGGTAATTAAAATGAAGTAACAAAATTGGGACTAAAAGTGATGCAAGATAATAATGCAATTTGGTGTTCAATCAGACGTTAATTGAACACACGGAAACTTTAGTCATTTCATACTTGCTAGTGATGAAATGGTTCAAGTTTCCAAGGTCAACCACTTCCCTTGATCAATCAATGATAGGGATGAGGTTTTGATGGTCTTTCCTTACCATTTATTGAAATTGTGTCCCTTGGTTCATAAGTTGTCACGCAATGAAATTACGTCGATTGATGGCTTGCGAATCAAGCCTACCTCTCCTTTGAGCTATTTGATGATAAGGAGAGACAAGGTGGACAAACATCCCCAGAGAATACCCTATTTGTGCTCTTTATGGCTTCTGTTGCAGTAGGAGGAACCAAGCTTTAGTGGCTGGCAGGCCACTTTTATTGATCAGTAGGCTACTTTTAGTGGTCGGCTGGCCACCATTTCTGTCCTACCGGCCACTTTTTGTCAAACCAAGCAGTACCCTTTTTGGAACAGAACAGAGAAGAGGCTTAGGTGAAAAAATCGTGAAATGTTCTAACTGTGCAACAGAGGTATTCTGGCAGCAGAACAGTGGGCTTTTCGAGTGAAAATCCGCATGCACGCATAAGTATTCCTCACTTCCCGAGGATGAGTAGTTAGAGTAGTTATAGTAGTTAGCTTAGCTATTTCTTTTGGATTGTATCCGTGTTGTTAATTTGTAATTAATTAATTAGTTAGTTCCAATTTGTAAAATTATGCTACAATAGTTAATTAATTGCGATGTTGTAATAACTAGTTAGCATAGTTCGCTTATTTCATTTCGTTTGTAATAGATAGTTAATTCATAGTAATTAGTTAGCTAGTTAGTTTATTTGGACGCTCCTGCGCGAGGGCACAATTGTAATAGTGTGTATGTCTTTCAACCCCACGTCTTTCTCCCTTTTATTTAATTGCTTATGACGATTAGTTTAGAGCATCATATTTGGTTTAGCATATCTCATGCCTCACATCTATTGTCTTGCATGCATTGAGCTCGGCGCATCAGTCTAACTTTCATTGTTATTATTTACACTTCTTTGAATATGTGCTTTACCGCATGCTATCAAATTCATTCAAATGCCATGTTAAGTAGCTGAGCCTATCTTAGATTGCATATCGCATGTAGTCATATTGCATTTGATAACGGCATGCATGTTTTCTAATCCTTTTGTTTTCTTTGGCTTGCCTTGGAGTACTAGGTAAGCATTTATTGCTTTAGCATATAGCATGCGTGTGACTGTTGCCTTGCCAAAGCATGATTACCATGAGGCTAAGTGCTTAAGTGATAAACTATTTGAATGCCTGTGAATGAAGGCTAGTTGCTTGAATTGGGAGAGTTTGATTAATGTACATTTGAGCCCACTTTTTCAAGTAGCATATTCACAAACTTTTTTTCAAAAAAACAAACATGAAATCAAATGTTCCAATTTTTGGAAATTAGTCTATTCTTGTATGTGCGTCACATAGTAAGTTAGCCTAACAAATCAAAACAAGAGCATATCATGTAAATAAGAATCACATCATGGTCAGTAGACGCCGATCTTTGATCGGGTGAGTTGGGGTGCTCAATTCATGACCTTTCCCTTTCGTACCTATGTTTTTGAGCCGAGACACTCTTGATGATGACGGATAAGTGGCCTTTGGCACGAGTCTCGGGTTTCCTAAATTTCTCAAAAATATTTAGGTGGCGACTCTGTATCTGGCAAAGTAGTTCATTTTTGGCATTTTTTTTTATTCAAAATCTATTTTTCAAAAGATTTGTTGGATTTGGACTCTTTTGTGTTTATCTATTTCACATTGCACTCATGGAATCAGATTCAGAATCACGGGAGTACAAACTGTAGGGCTTATCGTCTTCCGAAAGGAGCACGAAAAGTCGAGCTACAGTTTCTGGCGACTCCGCTGGGCATATTAGAGAACTTGACTCAAACTTCATGATGTGAATTTTTATCTACACTCATATGTTCTTTGCATTGCATTTGCATTGATGCACTTAAGTCACTGTGTTTGCTGACTGCTATTCCTGGACGGCTTGCTGGAGGGTTGTCCAAAAGCTTGCCAAAAGGCTGATGGTCGTGGGCTCTGCCATGTTGGGAACACAACCCTTGGATCTGGACTACCTCTGTACTGTTTGATCCTCCTTTCACTTCTCGGTGTTAGGTGGGAGAGGTATATTAGGTAGTCTTGCTGAGGTACCCATTTGACCATTTGGCCTAGTTGCATATAGTGAAGCCATAGAGACTGTTCCAAATTAAGATATGATGCTCACCCGAATATAAGATTGCGTGAAACTGCGTGTTTGAAATAGTGAACCTATAACAGGGTAACCCTACCCCATCATAGGGGTGTTTTGGCTCCCTTTAACTGGTATGTGCTTTACAGTGAAACTATACAGAAATGTGCATATCAGTTGCACAATGGTATCTAATTTGGGGTAGAATTTTGTGTGGAGTACAGTCCTACAGCTTTGATTATGTCTGTGTTGATAACATCTTAGCTAAAGGTGTTGTGTGGTTTCTGATTGCTGCTCTTTTACTTTATTTCTTTTTGCTAGGTAGTTTAAACCATAGCTTCAGAAAGTTCGGATATCCCCCATGTACTCTGGACCCGGGTCGGAAGACTTTGCAAAGTCGGGGATCTTATTCGGGGATAGCCTGTGTCTGTTTCGCTGTCATCGGTTACAAGACGGAAGAGGGTTAGGCAGAATTCACTAGTTCGGTTTTTACAGCAATCACCACTTTGTTCACCTGCGTCCAGTTCAGTTTGGGAATAGTCGTCTACTTCCTGTCCAATTCAAAATCGGTCACCTGTTCAAATGACACATTGTCCCCCAGCCAATATGAAAGAGCTAATATTCCAGTTGCAACAAATGGTTCAAACATTACAGCAAGATGCGGCCCGTCAGGCCAAAGTCATAGCTCGTCAGGCCGATGTCATAACCAGACTACAACAACAACAAACATAGCCGGCTGCAGCCTCTGCATCCTATGCACCTATCATAGCTATCCTAGCACCTGGAGCCACTGCTCATACTACAAATGTTCAAGAAAGCCAGGGCAATCTGGTAGGGCCAATCCAAGCACAAGCATCTAAACCCCCGATTTATCAGATGAGGCTCCATTCAAGTTCGAGGTCGATCCAACTACGTTTAAGGTCAATAAACTGGAGAAACTATTCAAAAGAGTGTAAGGGGTTAACTCCATCCCAGACATAGAAGATGAGTATGTCGATTCTATGGTTACATTTTTGGATCGGTTTAAAATGCCGCACATAGACCATTTCGATGGCTCTGGGGATCCAATGGTTCACCTGCGTTTGTTTCAGATATCCTGCAGCAGATGGGCTTAACTAGACTACAAAAGTTGCCTCTCTTTGGTTGCACCATGTCAGGTAAAACGGCCATTTGGTATGCCAAGTTGGAAGATTCCATCAAGCAGAATTGGGAGGAGATGGCTGAAGTCTTCATTGCTCAATACTCTTACAACACACAAATTAAGGTCATAACCCGTGATCTCGAGGCAACACGCCAAAAGCCAAAGGAAGGTTTCTCTGAATTTGTGACACGATGGAGGACCAAAGCCTCGATGATGACCATGAGGCCTTCAGAGAAAGATTAGATAAGGATGGTTGTCTGCAATCTGCATGGCAAGTTGTTGCAGAAGATGATTGTCCTATCTCTGTTTACGTTCTCCAAAACTCCATGAGATGGGGGTTCAAATTATGGATGCTATGAAGCAGGGCCTTATTACTAAGGACAAGGAGTCGGCCAAGAGGCCTTTTGTTCGTAGTTCCAATGCTGCTAGTGGTAGCACAGCTGTGAGGCCGTTAGATGTAAGCATTTTCACCACCACAACAAAGATTGCGGACCCCTTTGCCAACACAAATCCACTAACCTCATCCAACCTTACCCGATCTCAAAGGACTTTTACCCAACTACAAATGACCCTTTCTAAAGCCATGCAGGTGCTAGTCAAGAAAGGGCACCTCAAACCTTAGAACGTCGCCTATTGCTGGATCTTCTCCTACCCAAACACAACACTGCAAAGTATTGTGCTTTTCACCAGCAGCATGGTTATGATACCAATCAATGCTTCCGATTGCGTCATAAGATTCAAGATCTTATTGACAACAAGGTGATCGCACCACCCAGAAACCAAATACAACCACAAACCCACTCCTGGCCCACAATCAAGTCCCTCAACCTTGAAATCTCAACCTGATCCATACACTGGCCACCCCCTATGACTCCAGCACATATATTACCTCTTCCCACCTACCAAGACCAATGTTTTTCATTCTCGAAGGCACATATCTGTGCATGATGGACACGTCCACACCTCAACCTAAGCCTGTGGTGATGACACTTGCAATAGAGGGGAGGTCGATTTCGAATGAGGGTATTAGTTTGTTGTCCGAGTGTCCTGAGGACTTATCTGAGGGGGTGTATGACTCAAGTTGTTATATTGTGCCCTCCGATCACATCAAACCTAAAGTGGTGCTTCCAATCTCGGTAGGCATCAATGTGGTCAGGGAGGATGGCCCGAGCTAAGGGTTGGATGATTTGGCAGACCTTGAAGAGGACTTAGACAACCTACAGTTCTTTGATGAGTATGATTAGAGAAATGTATAGATTGGGTGGTTCGACATAAACGGATCAGCTGATAATATCGGATGGATAAGTGATGAGCCAGACAAGGAAGAAGAAACTGAGATGAGGCCAGAGTGAAAGGAACCAGAGGTAGTTGAAGTAGTCAGAAAGGCTGATGAAAAAGGGAAATTGCCGGAGGGTACCTGTATGGGAAACCCAACCCAGGAAGTGGGTATTGAGAACAATGTAAATGCTGAACAGGAAGTTGCGCTGATGCAGTTTGAGAAATAAAGAGTCGATGACTTGAAAACTGCAACCGCATATTGCCCTGAAGGGGATATTTGTACCGTGAAGATGCTTCGAGTAAAGCTAGACAACGGTTTGTCAACAGCTGAGGGCGAGTAGTGGGATGACAATGACCTACATCTGGCCCATACCAATGAAGACTGGGGCAATTACGCCCCAGATAATACTTGGTATGCCGAGGAGATAGACCATTTGACAAGAAGTGGACAGTATTTTAAGTCACCGCACTTGGATCAAGCAGAGGCATCTGGAAAGGATCAGAAGATCGAGAAACAGAAAGAAAAGCAACTAGAAGAGGAGTTGGTATTGAAACAGCTCCAGAAAATCCAAGCTAATATTTCCATCTGGGATCTTCTTATGGCCTCACGGGTGCACCGACAGGCAGTGTTGTCGGCAATGGACAAGGCTAAATTGTCCATGGATACTATGCTCGAGCAACTTGTGGGCTTGATCTTTTCAGGTGGTGCCAAACCAATGCTCACTTTCTCTGATAAAGAGTTGCCACCGGAAGGCTTGGCCCACAACAAACCGTTATACATTTCTATGGAATGTAGGGAGAAGTGGGTGCCTGTGGTGTTGGTAGACACTGGTTCTGCCATTAATGTTTATCCTTTCCGTACTGCTTATGCGGTTGGCCTCAAACTGGCGGACTTTATTCCTACAGCCCAGGTGATACGGGCATATGATAATACAAGTAGAGAGGTCATGGGCACAGTGAAAGCGCGAGTTCAAGTGGGCTCATTAGAGCGGGAGGTCGAGTTTCATGTCCTGGATGTGCCGGCGACCTTTAACCTGCTGTTGGGAAGGTGCTATCTCCTCCACCCTCCATTAGATGTTGAAATATCCCCATGAGGGAGGAGTTGCCGCTATTTTTGGGAATACATCCATCCACCCACCTCCAGAAGTGACCACGCCGATACTAGAGATCAACCATGGGGATGAAGATGTGTTCCTTTCAGGATTCACTCTGGCTGAGGCCTGAGTTGTGCAGACCATATTGACCGTAGATCAAGGCATGTACGTTAGTGTCCAGTCCATCTACTTATGAACAAACTGTGGCACATCCTGGGAATGGGACTTGTAAAGAGTGGTCGGAAAGGCGTTACGGCATCAGGTGAGGTGCCACACAACCCACAAGCCTTTGGATTAGGCTATGTACCCACAAAAGAGGACTGGATCAGAAAAGGGAAAGCATTGATGGGCAAAGTCGAAGCGAAGAGAGCTAGGAAGTAGTATGAGCTTATCTACAGGCCAATCCCGGGACACGCTCAATGGCTGTTTTGTTCCAGAGGGAGAGAATTTCCTTTTTTGCGGCTTTCCTGAGCCTTGGGTAAATTCCTCTAAATAGCGCGTCCCCCGGTTTGAGATATTCTTTAATCTGCAGTTGCAGGACAGTGATGAGGAAAGGGCTGAACCAAATAGCAAAGTTAACCAAAGCACAGAAGATGACTTAGATCACAGTGAGCCTGGAGTAGGAGCAACATTGACTAATCTCCTGACAGATCCCGCGACTGACCTAGAGAACTTGGGGGATAACTTTACTGTCTCTATGATCGAGGAAAAACTGGGGGTCGACCTAACCAGTGGTATTCTGGATGCATCAAAGGCACCACATCTTACTTGGTAGCTGGAGAGAGGCTTTCTTTCCAGTTCTGAATCAGGTGATGAGCTAGAATTGGATTCCATTGAGTCTGTGGAGTCAGAATCAGATTCAAGTCAGTTTGGGGAGTCTAAGTCTGGCATTTCTGGGGGTGGTAACCCAGATACCAAAGTCCTGTCAAGGTCCTCTTTTTCTTTTTCTTTTTCTTTTGCTATTGAGTCGATTGTAACCGGGGAGCTGGAACTTTTGAATGAGAACGCTACCGATTCTTAGTACTTTTCTGTGCCACTTGTTTATTACATTGACCAATATTTTTAGAATTTTAATGAAAACGAAGAGGAAGAAATTTCTCTGGCTTTGAAAAACTTGATTAATCTAGAAGAGGAGAGGTATGTTAAGCACTGTGCTGATGAAATCATTACTATTAATGTGGGTATTGAGAAGGATCCATGCTTGGTTCAGATTGGGTCCACATTGTCTTCGGGGGAACGCGAGCATTTAATTGCTTTTTTGAAAGATTTCAAAGATGTTTTCGTGTTATCCTATGAAGACGTGCCTGGAATCGATCTTAAGATTGTATAGCATCGGATTCGCTCGGATTGGGCACTAAAAATCAAGGAAGAGGTCACCAAACAGATCGAGGCAAGTTTCTTGTTAGTATTTGAGTACCCGGTTTGGTTAGCCAACATCGTCCCAGTGACGAAGAAGGATGGCAAAATCCATGTGTGTGTAGACTTCTGGGATTTGAATAAAGCCAACCTGAAGGATGACTTCCCTCTGCCGCATATTGATGAGTTGGTAGACTTCACTGCGGGCCATGCATTGTTATCATTTATCGATGGGTTTTTCGGGTATAACCAGATTTTGATGGCACCCGAGGATAGAGGGAAGACCATATTCACCACTCCGTAGGATACCTATTGCTACCGAGTTATGCCATTTGGATTGAAAAATGCTGGGGCAACTTATCAAAGGGTTGCGACCACAATTTTGCATGATATGATCCACAAGGAGGTTGAGGTGACAGCAAGGAAAATGCTAGGATTTCTGATCACACAAAGGGGCATCGAAGTAGATCCTTCCAAGATCAAGGCCATCTTAGAAATACCACCACCAAGGACTGAAAAGGAGGTACGTGGCTTTTTGGGTAAAGTGCAATTCATAAGACAATTTATTTCTAAATTAACCTTGACTTGTGAACCACTATTTGGTCTCCTGAAGAAAGGAAAGAAATTCCGATGGTTTGATCGATGTCAGTTTGCCTTTGAACAGATTAAACAGTACCTCCAAAACCCACTTGTGTTTTCGCCGCCAGAGCCAGGGAAGCCTTTGATTCTGTATTTGTCAGTAACAGATTCGACCATGGGGTGTATGCTCACTCAGGAATCTGAAGATATGATGGAGAAGGCCATCTACTACTTGAGCAAGAAGATGCTGGATTATGAGACCCGCTACACTCCTTTGGAGAAAGCTTGCCTAGCCTTGGTATGGGCTACCAGGAAGTTGAGGCACTACTTGTTAGCTCACTATGTAATTCTGATTTCGAGATTAGATCCCATTGAATATCTCATTGAGAAACCTGTGCTTATAGGTAGGCAAACACGTTGGTTGCTTATTCTCTCTAAATTTGATCTCAAATATGTCACCCGCAAGTCGGTTAAGGGAAGAGCTGTGGCAGAATTCTTGGCAGACCACCCGATAGAAGGAGATGAGGAAGTAGAATACTTGTTCCCAGATGAAGACATTCTGCATGTAGAAAAGGAAGCTTGGACGATGTACTTTGACAAAGCGTCTAATCAATATGGTTATGGGATAGGTGTGTTGCTGATAGCACCCGACGATTCCCATATACCTATAGCCTTGAAGAGAAGATGAAGGTTTACCATCAGACCCTGGATATGCTGATTCCGAGGTTTGAAAAACTAACATTTACACACCTACTGAGGTAGAACAACCGGTTCGCTGAAGCTTTAGCAACTCTATCTTCTATGGTAGACATCCCACTTGGAGTCTGGATGCGTCCGATCATCATTGAATAGAAATACACACTGGCCTATGAGACTATTGTCGCGATAGATAAAGTTTAGGATTAAAACCCTTGGTATTAAGATATTTGAAATTTCCTAGAAAAGGACACATACCCACCAGGGGCAACTGCCAAAGACAAATGGGGTATACGGCGTCTGGCCGTCCATTTCATCATCTGTAGGGGTAAACTGTACAAAAGAGGTTATTTAGGAATGCACAAGTTGTGTGTTGAAGAAGAGGAATCAAAGAGCCTTATGAAGGCTATCCACGGAGGAGAGTGCGGGACATATATGAATGGTGTGATGCTCGCCCAGAAGATCCTTAGACAAGGTTATTACTGGTCTACTATGGAGGAGGATTGTATTGGTTTTGTACGACAATGCCACAAATGTCAGATCCATGCCAATTGCATGAATATCCTGCCATCAAAACTGTACAACATGACTTCGCCATGGCCTTTCTCAATCTGGGAGGTTGATGTTATTGGTGCAGCCTCGCCAAAAGGGTCGAATGGGCATTAGTATATCCTGGTGGCAATTGACTATTTTACGAAATGAGTGGAAGCTCAATCTTATGCAGTGTTGAAGGTGTCCCACATGGCCAAGTTTATCGGAAACAATATCATCTGCCGGTACGGAGTTCCGAACGAGATCATCTCAGATAACGGCTCGCACTTCAAGAAAGAAGTGGTGGATCTGGTTGAAAAATATAATGTGGCTTTCCACAAGTCATCCACATACAGACCACAGACTAATGGATCTGTTGAGGCTGCTAACAAGAATATCAAGAACATCATGCAAACGATGGTGAAAACATATAGGGACTGGCCAGATAAACTACTGTTTGCACTCTGGGGCTATAGAACGTCAATACAAACATCCACTAGGACAACCCCCTATTCGTTAGTATATAAGATGGAGGCCGTTTTGCCAATTGAAATCAAAGTGCCATCGCTGTGGATTATGGCTGAGTATCAGATAGTAGAGGCAGATTGGCAACAGAGCAGATTTGAGGAATTAATGTTGTTTGATGAAAGAAGACTGAGGGCAATGTATCATGTTCAGGGCTACCAACGCAGAATTGCCAGGGCTTTTAACAAAAAGGTTAACTCTAGGAATCTCAAGGATGAAGACATGGTGCTGAAAGACAACCGAGCTCCCATCCATGACCCTAGGGCAAGTTCAGACCTAATTGGACTGGTCCTTACATCATCAAAGCTATTTGGTCGGGAGGGGAGATTATTCTCATGGACCTAGATGGCCTGGAGTTTTCACAACCGATCAACATGGACAAGTTAAAGAAATATTATCCCTGAGAGCTTCGCTAGGCCCAAAACCCGAAAGGGCGACCTAGGCAAAAGTTAGAGTATGAAAAATTAGAAATTAAAAAAAATTGAGCTCGCAAGGTTCAAAACCCTAAAGGGTGACTTTGGCAAAAGTTAGAGCGTAAAAGGAAAGCGCTAATACTCGAGTGAACCTGAACTGAACTACGTAAGGCCTGATTCCCATCCTTGGGATACGTAGGCAACTTCAACCTGAAGTTCGGCCATAACCATCTCCAACTCAACTGTCCTGTCCATTTCTCTGATCAAGCAATCTTTTTTCACTAGCTGTGAGCTTGGTTGTGATCTTCATTTTGGGAGACCCAGTGTACAATGCAGAGCAGGGGTGGCATACAATCAGGGGTTGTGATCTTTTGATCCAGGGTTGTACATCTTGAGGATCGATTCTGTGCGTGTCAGCTGGTGATCATTTTTTAAAATGGTTTTGAAAAGTTTTAAAAGAAGTTCATTTTTTTCAAATTCTACTTTTTTTAACAACTTAGACCATTTTTGGGACCAAAACAAAAATTTTCAGTGCTCACAACTTTAATTCCATTGATTTTAAAATAAAGTACATTTTCCAACTCTCTGATACAAATCAAAGTTGCTTTTACATCATAAAACTTGAAAAGAAAGATCAAAGCAATAAACTAGGGGCATATGAGTCAAGTGTTCTTGTACCCTGTGCTCGTGCTCGCGGAAACTTCTGTGGCCAAAGTTGGCCCGACTTGTGCCTCATCCTTGAGCCAAGCCAAGCACTCACCAGAAAGGGCATAACTGAAGCTAGGGACAGGGGCCAGAAGCTCTCTTGTCCTCCAGGCAGCAAGATACTGAGTTAAGTGTGAAGCATAGAGCGGGACTGAAGCTGATATTTTACCCCCTCCTCTGGGCAGGTTTGATCATGTCTAAATTGGCGTCTGAATCGGAAGGGGAAGTAAAACACGTGTAAGGCCAATGAACTCAATACACGGCTATTGAGACATGTTGTAGCTTATCTCATTCAAGTTAAGCCAGGGGCAATGGCAAGTTATGTCAGCTACAGATCTGCTGCACATCCAGTTGCACCACTATCCCTTGTTGGGAAAGTTCACTAGTCGTTGGCGGAAGAAGTAAGTGTCGGCTAAATATTTGGGGCAAAGGTCCACCACTTTTAGCTTATCCATGAGCCATACCTACGAAGGGGTGAAAAATAAGAGATATTAAAGAATAGAGAGATGTACGTTGAGAAAAAAGGAAATAAAGGGGTTTGCGAGAAATATAGAGTATGAGTGCCGAGTGATGTGAGAAACATATAAGACAAGGGTGGGAAACAATACCTGGAGCAGTAGTGGAATCTCGGCAAACCTGGTGGTCTCTCGCTGATGAAACGGATCTAAACCAATTAGGGTCTCAGCCAGGGCCAAACCGATGTAGCTCTTGCGCTCTTTCAAGCACTGTGCCACCTGAATCAACTTGATGTTGGCTCCACCACAACTAAGGGCAAGAAGGTAGTGCGCAAGCATACATAAACAGAGAGTGTGTTGCCAAAAGCCTCACCAGAGGAGGTCGCCTCTGTCCCCGATGTCACAAAATCGATGAACCAGGCTGGGTATATCTAGCTCTCCGTCATGAGCCAAAGATCAAGCTTCATGCAAAGTAACCCCACATATCCGTCCCAAAGCTAGGGCATGGCCAAAATGGGGTTGAGGCATGATCTCCTTACCGCACCGGGATTCCATTAGTGCCTGAAATTCTTTAAGGGTCGGACACATTTCTTGTGCTCCGAAGTGAAAGACATACGTAATCGAGTCCCAACATCAGACCGCAGCATGGAGGAATGGAAAACGAAGTCGAGTACGGCTCAACAGAAAAAGTGTGTTTATGCCAAAACCTCAAAAATTTACCTTTTTGGTGTTGTCTGAAATGGCTATACAATCCGTGAGTTTCTCGGCAAGAAATGTCTCCATTTGTGGAAGAAACAACAGCTAAAATGAAGTTTTGGAGAAGAAACAAAGGAGGACCTTTTGTAGAAGATAGGGCTATGAGTGGAGGCCAGCTGTCAGCGTCTGATGGTTCCTCACATTAGTGGCCGGCCGCCCACTTGTGGGCCTGGCAGTTTTGGCAGTCTGGTTTTGTCTTGATCTTTGTGTTGTACGGTCTTGTTCTGAGTCTTTTGGTTTTAGCAAGTGTGCATAGTTGTGTTTAGTTTTTTTTTTTTTTTTTTTTTACTTTGTTAATCGAGCTGTATGTTGTATTTTGGTTGTTGGTCGGCTCATTACCCGATTAAGAACATTGTTTCAATGAAGAATTCTCGTTGCAAACTCAATTCCATTTTCATTTTTTTGGAAATGTAGTGTTCATGATGCAAAAGCAAAAACGCTTTCCATAAAACTGCTGGGTTTTATTCCGATCATAGTTTTTACAAAAGGAAGTACAAGTTTCAAAAGCAAAAGTAACAACCCATCTAAAGCTATACATGTGCTCAGCTACCAAACTAAAATAAACTAGGAAAAAAGTACAAAAATTGGCACTAGTCATCTCAAGCTCGAGAGGCCCTTTTCGTCCTCTTCTTCGAAGAGGACTCAGGGGCACTATCTCCATCGGCACTGCTGTCAGAATTAAACTATGAGCCAAAGCCGGTATCATCATCTCTACTCCCTTCCTCAGAGCCAGCCTCGGCATCATCTTCGCTCCCTAATCCCGAGCCAACATCATTGTCCCCGCTCTCAGACTCAGAGCGTCGGCTCACTACACCCTCAGAGTCACTGGTCTCAACATCATTGTCACTCAAAACGGTCTCCAAGGGACTACTTCGACCCCTAGCATCCTTGTTCCTGCCTCAACCTTGGGGCTTATCTCGGCCACGTGTTGGGGCCTGTCTATCTCTCCTCCCTGTTGCTAGGGGAGTTATTGCTGGTGCTGGTGGTGCTACTACTATCAGTACCCTCGGTATAAATGGAATCTGGAAAAATAGGTGTCAACATGTTAGATACAGTGTGTGTATTGTTGCCGGATATAGTATGCAAAATCAACGTTATGCAGAAACCAGATACAGTATGAGTACAGTGTGCCAATGCAATGTGTTAGTGCAGTGTGGGGTGGTACGAATACTATAGTGGGAGTGCCAGTATATCAGTGGGAATATGATAGTGTGGTGCACAGCAGAGTTAGCAATGAAATACATGCCAAAATAGAGAAAAATACTTGAATACCGTGGAGACCAAGCAGCGACTCTCTCCTATGTACCATGCCAATTAGAGAAGCAACCAGCTTGAGAAAGCCCTCTGTATACTCTGGGGGTGCCTGCAAGTGAATTTGAATGATCAATATCTAGAATAATCAGTTATGCAAAGGAAAATATGGGTTGTAAGCTGTAAAGTATGGTCCATACCTGAGGTCTGCCTCTAGCATTGACATACCCGTGCCCTGCCTCTGCCGGCTCGATCAAAATCTCATAGGTTATCCCTATCGGCCGCCGGCATAAAAGTATAGAGGGAATCGCTGGCCAACCGGTAACCTGTGCACCAAGAGGGGTCCCCCTAATATCGGCCTCGGCTTCCCGAGTAGCCTCACCTGCCAAGGGAGCATCTGCTGCCTCGACCCCGTGAACTCCACTCAAAGGCGACATGAGATGAGTCTGGATGAAAGTCACATAGTCACCCTCCGTTCTGAAGAAGTCGGCATCTAGTCCTACCATGAACTGAATAATCGCCTTAACAGAGAGGCTATATGTTATCCTCATGGACGCTAAGGGTGGCATGGGAACAACCAGATCAAGCAAGCCTACGGTCTGGCATACAAATGACTCACTCAAGGAACAGGCCCGGCAGGATGGGCCCTTCAGTAAGATCCAATACTCGGGGGTGCCCATAGCCCCAACATACTGATTTGTAACTCCAGCCAGCTGGCATCGTCGCCCAGGGCTGCTAGGTGATCTGCAAGTAGAGGATGTACAACTTGTTATGTTACTGCCAGTTGTCAGCATATAGTACTAAGAAGAAAACAGTAATGACTATGAATTTTAGATTACCTCTTTGGTAACCACCTTATTGAAGTATCGGTGATAGAAAGCGAAGGTCGTATCATCCCGGCTCCGGCACCGACACCGGCCGTCATATTGTCACGAGTAAGGCACAACAGGAGGAATCTCGTCCACTGGCTTGGGAGCAAGAGTTGAGAAATAAGCATAAGCCCACAATTGCAACAAAAAGTCAATAGTATTGTCAACAATGCATGAACAAATAAAGAAATTCCAAAGCAAAAAGCATAGTGCATGGACAGATATTAAATAGAGATAAAGCAAGAAATGTAAAGCCGAAAACATGAGTAACAGAATTGAAGGAGTAGTACATACCTCCCAAGCTCTTCGGCAGCCTCCAACCTGCTCTCCCCTTATGTAGGAAGTGGAACTTATATAGCCATAGAGGGTGGTGAGGCCAGCTCCATCCTAGTCGTAAAATCAGACCCGAGATAGAGTCATGAGGGCACTCAATAAGTGCAACCCCACGATGTTCCACTTGTTTGCAAATAGGGTGGTACCGAGGAGAAACATCAAGAAGCCCCGGGCGTACTGATCTATCTCCTTCTGTGTCTCGAGCTGACTTCCACGGACCTGCTTAGAGAACCAGTTATACCTGACCATGGCTAGCCTGTATAGGGGCGGGCTCGCTCCAAGTAGATAAGTCCAGGCCGCCTCTCACTCACCCATATCCATGTCAAACGGGATTGGATCACCTCCTACCCCCAAGCCTGTGATCATTGCGAAGTCATAAGGGGTCATCGTCATCTCCCCGGTGGAAGAAAAGTGAAAGGAATTGGTGGTATCCCACCACCTCTCCACCAATGCTCCGAGCATGGCCTGGCTAGCCATATATCGTGAGAGCCCAGTGCAGAATAAGCTGAAATCAGCCTCATCAATAAGGTCATGGACCTCGGTAGGGAGCTCGTAGTACCAATCCCTAGCCGCCACTGCTCCGTAGCCCCTGCAAGAGCGAGAGTCCTCATGTGGCAAGAAAAGAGTGAATTAGAATCAGATAAAAGATAGTGATAAAAGGCAGTGCAAGAAATACAATTAAAGGAAATACAGTAAAGTATGAAAATAGTGTTCGTACCTCAGTAGCACTGCAGGAAAGATGGGAGTCCGGCTCTCACAGTAGAATCTTCTTCAGTACACCATTAGCAAAATCACCGAAGCGCTTAATGCCTCTAGGTGGTAGCATGTGCATGCGAGGATGGTAGGTGACCGGATCAAAGGGTCTCACTCGCCAAGGTAGTGGCTCAGGCTCGGGCCTGAGAGCAAACACTGCCTCAAAGTTAGCGGCAATGTCCTCCGCCGCCCTGCCGGTCTCGCCAACCATCGGCTCCTTGATCTCAGTCGGGGGTGAAAGTGTAGGTATAACCTCAGGAGGAGCACCATCATGAGCAATGTCATATGCCATCTGAAAACTGGGTCAAAATGGAGAAAATAAAGAAAAAGATGGAAAACTTGGAAAAAGTCAATCCTAGGAGAGAGAAAATGGGAAAAAAAATCAAAATTCAAAAAGTTCACAAAACCCGAGAGAAACTCGAGGGGAACAAGCCTAAAGTAAAACAAAATCTAACCGGTTAAAAGTGTAGAGATCAAGCGTGTTTTATGAATAAAGTTTGTGTGGGGTGTTAGAAAACGCGTATAAAGCACGGACTGATTTTGAGCTAGAGAGAAGAAGCACCTAGAGAGGTAGGGGGAGTGATTTTGAGCTTAGGGTTATGAGGAAATGAGGCTTAGAGGTGTATTTAAGAAGACCAGTGGCAAAATCCCAATTCTGTCTCTGAATTTACATTATTGGCCAGCAGGCCACTAACAGTGGCCGCCCGCCCACTATTAGTGGTTGGCAGCCTTCTCTTGTGGCCTGGTGTTGGTTTTGATCTTGTTTTTCCTAACAATGTATGAGAGGTTCTCTTTTGGGTCCAGATTGATCCCGAAACTGTGTTCCGGCTGCGCCATTTCAATGCCTGTGACACTCCAGCACGTTAACGTGCCCCGATTTCAAAGGTGAACAAGGTGTATCCCTTTTGAGCATTGTGCAAAGTTTCCGCGAATTAAGTCGGAGACTGTTGTTGAGCATCGATTTTGCTCGTTTTATCGATTTACATATTTGTTATGTTCTTTTGCATAAAACATACACTCTCACATGCTTGCCATCTTGCATAGAAAGTGCCTGCTTTTTCAACATGCTTTCATTTACATAGAACATGCTTTCATGTCGGTTGTCTATAAGCTTGTGAAGAACATGTGTTGTCACTACATTGATTTTTCTTTTCAATCTTGTTCACACGTGCATCTATCGCACACACTCACTTTGTGAATCTATCGCGCAATCTCATTCCTCTTTGCATCTATTGCTTTTATCTCAGGACGCGTGAAATTTGACCCTGAGTGATTTTGTTTTTATCTCAAGACGCATGAAATGCGACCTTGAGCGGTTTGGGTTTATAGCGATTCCAGTTTTGACCCGTCACTTGTTGTATTCCAGACTTGGGGTTTGTATGGTCTTGAATGGTTAGTCATATCTTATTTCCCTTGTCTCTCCATTATTTTGGTTTTTGGATTGTAGTTTTGTGTTTGGAACACGTTGGTTGCTTGTTTTTCCAAACCTTTGTTGCCCAGATTTTTGCTTCTCCGCTCGAGCGGCCATTATTGTGCTCGAGCGGGTTTTGCAATCTTTGCTCCTCTGCTCTAGCAGCAGTTCTTATGCTCGAGCGGGCTTTACGAACTCTCAGCGCTTTGCAGGTCTGCAAAACTACTAGGAGAGTGTTTTCTATGCTCGAGCGGCATTTCCTATGCTCAAGCGGCGTTTCCTACGCTCGAGTGTTGGTTTGTTGTCTGAACTTCTGGATGTATGTTTTTGATCCTCGAGTGGAAAATTCTGGAGCTAGAGCGATGAGTGTTCGTTGTGTCTTGGCACTCGAGCGGCCTTTATTGCACTCGAGCGGAGAAATTTTTTTATGTCTTCCGCTCGAGTGGACTGTGCGTATATTAGATCGCGAAAGTGACATTTTATATCACTTTTTCATTCTTCTCTCTCTCTAAAACTTTCCCAAAACCTAGATCTTGACTCTTTCTGCCTAAAACACTCTCTCTTTTTACATTTTGGCCTAGAGCCTTTGGGTTCTTTACTCTAGTGTCTTTGAGAAAAAGTTAGAGCACTCCAAGAGCTTCATTTTGATCCAATTAGAACTTGGTCTCGACGTTTTTGAGGGTTCTATCTTGCGTTGCTCGGTCTTCCCTTCTTGAGGTAGAGATTTTCTACACTTTAATATGGTTTTTAACTTAGTTATTTGTCATTGTCTAACAATGGTGGGATTTGGGGGTAATGTGAACAAACCTAGGGTTTGGTTGTAAAATGAAAAAAGGGGTTTTGGTGAATGAGAGGTAAATGATTGTGGGGTTCGAAAATGATGTTGTATGGTGTGAAAATTGTTGATTTTAGTACTTGGTTGAGACTTCGGAAGAGAGGGAGTTTGCCCTAAATGATTATGATATTTGTTTTGTATAAATAAATGAAATTGGTGTTGTAAACATGAAATTGGATGAGTATTGAAATACATGGTGGAATTGAGTAGATGATACGTATCATATTTCGAAATTTTAAATAAATTATATCTTGAGATTGTATATCTGTTTTGAAATAACCGTATTGGGCTATCGGTGGAGGATAGCTATGATTGTTGTAAAAATTGCATGAGAATTAGACGAATCAAAACTAACCCATGGTTGGTTATCATTGCATATGATCATGTTGTAAATACATTGTATGTGTATGATTGCTTGACAGGAGAAAGGGAATATACTCCATGTATGATTATGTGGTTAAATACATTGTATATGTATGATTGTTTTGGAGGGAAAAGGGGATATACACCATTGTTTGGGAGGAGAAAGGAGAGGGACTCCATTATAATTAAGTTGGCCGGAGTGTCCTGGTGAAAGTCTCGAAATTTATACATGGGTGTCAATCTCATGGATGAAATTTTTGTAAAATGACAGATTGAAGTGTTTGTGTGTTAATGGCTTGATTGTAGAACCAATGAGTTGTAGTCTCATTTGGGTTATTGAAAAATAATGAAATTAGCTCATGTATTGAAATGAATTGAAGGAAAATGAAATGAAATATGGACTTGGCATTGTATCTGCACATTGCACTTATATCTTCGTTAAATCTCATATATTGTGTTAGATTATTCCTACTGGGCTGTGGCTCACCCTATTTGGGAAAAGCATTTTCAGGCAATGTTGGCATGCCTCCACCATGGCAATAGCCTTGGAGGGACTATTCGGTAGCAAGGGCTTCTTTGTTTTGTTTCACTTTTTGTATAGCCCAGGGCTTAAATTTTATGAGCTGGTCTCACTTTTGTTGTAACCAAGTCAAGGCTTGGAAAGGTGTAAGCCTGTAAGGCATTTATTTATGCTAAACTCTTTTGTATTATTAATGTTATGAAATGAAAGAACTTTACACTCTGATTCATGCAGTTATTTATATATATTTTGGTTGAACTCATGGTTATATTTTGGGGGCGTTACGACTTGGTATTAGAGCATACCAGGTTTGAATACTTTGGGTATGTGGGGAGTGATTAGTACCACAATGGGTTTGTCTCGCTTTATAGAGATGTTTGTATACTAGTAATGTGTGTGATAACATGCTTATGTGATTATATGAGTATGAGATTCAGTTCCTAAGATGTTGATTGGGTCTACGGGTTTCTAGAAGTCCTATTAGAAGAGCACTTGATCACTGTTGTTTCTAATTGAAACTCTAGCGACGCCGCGGGACGGTCATTATCTAGGAAGGAAATTCGTATGTGTTTATGTGATTACGTGCTTATATGGAGTGATTTACTATTGTCCATCGTACTAGGATGCGAGTGAGTTAGCTTCGGCACATTTGTGAATGTGCTAATCCTTTTGTCACCTTTATTAGGATGTTAGGACGTGGTTGTGGTGGTAGGCATTGTAGGCCTAGAAGGCATGAGATGCCCCTACCAAATGATATTCCAACACAGGAGGCAGGGGTTGGTCAGGCCAACGTGGTCGAGCCAGTAGGTTAACAAGCCATGGGTGTCTTAGCCCGCGAAATGGCCGAAGCTTTGCGGGAATCTATGGACATTCTCAGAGTTGAGAATCAATTCCAGGCCCAGGTTGCTGAGGCAGGGTCATCTTTTCTAAAGAGAGTTTTTTCAGTTGAGTTCGGTCGAGTTTTTGGGCGATCCCAAGGAGCCATTGAAGGCAGATGAGTGGTTAGAGTAGATGGTGAAGACTTTTGAGATGCTTGGCATTAAAGATAGGGGTTTGAGAGTGACCTTGGTGTCCTTCCAGTTGAAGGGAGACGCAAGTCAGTGGTGGAAGTACGTGCGAGGGCGCATTTGAGGGACTTGGGAGGCTTTTGTCGACGCCTTCCAGGACAAGTTTTTGCCTCCCATAGTTAGGAAGAAGTTGAGGGATCAATTTTCTCAGCTCAAGCAGTTGAACATACCAGTGGCTGAGTTTGAAGCCACATTCACTAGCCTCTCTAGGTTTGCACCTAAGTTGGTAGTGACTGAGGAGCACCGTTGCTTGGAGTTTGAGAAGAAATTGAGGACCGGGTTCATGTTCAGAGTGGCAGGATCCATAATTAGAGACTATGGGCGCCTTGTGGAGGCGGCGGCCCACCTTGAGACCATTATACAGGCAGATGAGAGGATGAGGGGCTCCAAGAGGAGTCAGGACAGTCAAAGGGATGGTAAGAGGCAGAGGGGTTCTAACCCTTAGTCGTCCCAGGGAGCTCAGTCGAGGTCCACTTTTCCAGTACTAGTTCGGGCTTTGGGAGGGGTGGTCAGTGAGATTTTACTTGTTACAAATGTGGTTAGTTGGGCCACAAGTCTCTTGCTTTCCCACAAAAGGAAGGAGGGCAGCGATCTGTTTCATCTGTGGCTCATTCTTAGAGCCAGAGTTAAGGGAGAGGCAGCCGCTCACTTGTTATCAGTGCGGGCAAGCAAGGCATATGAAAAGATTTTGCCCTTAGTTGGGCAACACACCTAGTGCATCTAGTTCGAGACGGACACAGAGCCACCAATCCGCACAATCCATGAAAGGTTGTCCTGATGAGATTTACCCCTGTCTTCTATTGTAACAAGGGGTTGGTCAGGCCAACGTGGTCGAGCTAGTAGGTTAACAAGCCATGGGTGTCTTAGACCGCGAAATGGCCGGAGCTTTGCGGGAATCTATGGACATTCTCAGAGTTGAGAATCAATTCCAGGCCCAGGTTGCTGAGGCAGGGTCATCTTTTCTAAAGAGAGAGTTTTTTTAGTCGAGTTCAGTCGAGTTTTTGGGCGATCCCAAGGAGCCATTGAAGGCAGATGAGTGGTTAGAGTAGATGGTGAAGACTTTTGAGATGCTTGGCATTAAAGATAGGGGTTTGAGAGTGACCTTGGTGTCCTTCCAGTTGAAGGGAGACGCGTGTCAATGGTAGAAGTATGTGCGAGGGCGCATTTGAGGGACTTGGGAGACTTTTGTCGACGCCTTCCGGGACAAGTTTTTGCCTCCCATAGTTAGGAAGAAGTTGAGGGATCAGTTTTCTTAGCTCAAGCAGCTGAACACACCAGTGGCTGAGTTTGAAGCCACATTCACTAGCCTATCTAAGTTTGCACCTAAGTTGGTAGTGACTGAGGAGCACCGTTGCTTGGAGTTTGAGAAGAAATTGAGGATTAGGCTCATGTTCAGAGTGGTAGGATCCATAATTAGAGACTATGGGCGCCTTGTGGAGGCGGCGGCCCACCTTGAGACCATTATACAGGCAGATGAGAGGATGAGGGGCTCCAAGAGGAGTCAGGACAGTCAAAGGGATGGGAAGAGGCAGAGGGGTTCTAACCTTTAGTCGTCCCAGGGAGCTCAGTCGAGGTCCACTTTTCCAGTACTAGTTCGGGCTTTGGGAGAGGTGGTCAGTGAGATTTTACTTGTTACAAATGTAGTTAGTTGGGCCACAAGTCTCTTGCTTTCCCACAAAGAGAGAGGAGGAGGGCAACGGCCTACATCGTCTTCGGCTCATTCTCAGGGCCAGAGTCAAGGGAGAGGGCAGCCACCCATTTTCTATTAGTGTGGGCAAGCAAGGCACCTGAAGAGATTTTTCCCACAGCTAGGTGGCATATCTAGTGCGTCTGGTTCGAGGCAGACGCAGAGTCACTAGCCTACACAGTTAGCACAGGCCTCAAGGGCCAATCAGGAAGCCTTTTCGGCTCAGTTAGTTCACCAGGCTTATGCTCCGAGGGGTGAGCAGGTTAAGCAAAGACCTACTGGGCGTGTGTATGCTGTTACTACGCTAGATCTTGTACCAGCGCCTTCTGTAGTGAGAGGTACCTTTTTGTTTTGCAATTCACTTGCTAATGTGTTGATTGATACGGGTGCATCTCATTCATCTATCTCGTCTGTATTTGCATCGGTTTTGGGGTTGGAGTTGGTAGAGTTAGCGTCTCTTATTCGTGTAGAGTCACCTTTTGGTGGTGAAGTTATTCTGAGATAGGGGTCTCGGGGTTGTGACATAGAGGTTGCCGGTCGTCGACTTCCATTTGCATTTGTATTGATTGATATGACTAGTTTTGATGTCATTTTGGGTATGGATTGGTTATCGTCATACCGGGTTGTTATAGATTGTTACCATTAGAGGGTTATTGTATGTACCTTGAGTGGTGATTACTTTTATTTCTTGGGAGACCAGGTGGATAGAGTCTTATCACTGGTGTATAATCCACGTGGGTAGAGTGAACTTAGTTGTTTCCTTGCTAGCTTTTTGAGTAGTGAGTGTGATAAAGGCCGGGTTGAGTTACCAAGGGTGGTTTGTGAATACCCCGATGTCTTTCCTGAAGATCTTACTAGTTTACCACCCCACCGAGAGATTGAGTTCTCTATTGATTTAGTGCCTCGTACAACACCGATTACAATGGCACCGTATAGGTTTGCACCCGCTGAGTTGAGTGAGTTGAAGATTCAACTCTAGAAATTGTTAGATGGGGGTTTTATCCACCCTAGTACTTCACCTTGGGAAGTACTGGCTCTCTTTGCTAAAAAAAAAGATGGAGCGTTACGACTTTGTATAGATTACCGGAAGTTGAACGGTGTGACTGTTAAGAACAAGTATCCAATGCCTCGTATAGATGACTTGTTTGACCAGTTGAAGGGGTCATGTTGCTTCTCTAAGATAGATCTGAGATCGGGTTATCACCAGTTGAGGGTAAAGGAGGAGGATATCCCGAAGACGGCATTCCGTACACGGTATGGCCATTATGAGTTTCTAGTGATGCCTTTTGGGCTGACTAATGCACTGGTTGTGTTTATGGATTTGATGAACCGGATCTTCCGTGAGTTCCTAGATCGTTTTGTGGTTGTCTTTATGGACAACATTTTGATTTACTCACCCTCTGAGGAAGAGCACGAGAAACACTTACGAGTGGTGCTTGAGTTGCTTAGAGCCTATAAGTTGTATGCTAAATTTGGGAAGTGTGAGTTCTAGCTGAAAAAGGTTAAATTCTTAAGCCATGTGGTATCCGGGAAGGGATGACTGTAGATTCATCCAAGATAGAGGCAGTGTAGGATTGGGCATAACCTAAGAATGCTTTTGAGATCCGTAGTTTCCTGGGGTTGGCCGGGTATTATCGAAGATTTGTGAAGGATTTCTCTAGATTAGTTTCACCATTAACTAGACTGACGAGGAAGAGAGTTAAGTTTGTGTGGAATGAGACCTGTGAGAAGTCATTTCAAGAGCTCAAGGTTAGACTCACCGTTGCTCCGGTCTTGATTATTTCGGAGAGGGATTTGGGTATTGTGATGTCTCACGAGAAGGTTTGGGTTGTGTGTTAATGCAAGAGGGAAAGGTTACTATGGCTCAAGGCAGTTGAAAACACATGAGAGAAATTACCCTACCCATGATCTAGAGTTAGCAGCGGTGATATTTGCTTTGAATATTTGGAGGCACTATCTGTATGGTGAGAAATTCGAGGTGTTTTCTGATCACAAGAGTCTGAAGTATCTGTTTACTCAGAAAGACTTGAATTTGAGGCATACAAGGTGGATAGAGTTCATAGAGGATTATGATTTTGAGTTACATTATCATTTAGGAAAGGCCAATGTTTTGGCCCACGCCTTGAGTAGGAAGTTAATTAGCAGTGTGGCTTGTATTGCAGTTCAAGAATGGGAGATGTTGGGTACTCTTGGTGAGTTTGACTTGCATCTGGGCGAGTCTATTGAGTCTGCAGCCTTGTTTCCATGGTTGCACAACCTACACTTGTGAACCGAGTTTTGGAAGCTCAAAAGAATGAGTTTGAGGTGGAAGCCTTTCGAGAGAAGATTTCCAATGGGAAGGTAGAAAGAGGCTTGACTGTATACCCTGACCAGAGTGTCAGATATTGTGACTGTTTGTTCGAACCGGAGTCTTGCCGAGAAGAAGTACTCTGAGAGTTTCACCATTCACGCCTTGTGGTGCATCCGGAGGGCACAAAAATGTATCACAATCTTAGCCCCCTAGTTTTGGTAGAGAGATATGAAAAAGGATGTAACTGTGTTTATATCGAGGTGCCTTACTTGTTAGCAAGTGAAGGCTGAACATCAGAGGCCAGCGGGTTTGTTGCAACCCTTGCCTATAGCCGAGTGGAAATGGGAGCATGTTATAATGGATTTTGTTGTAGGTCTTCCTGGAACTTAACGGGGTAGTGATGCCATTTGGGTGGTAGTTGGCTGGTTGACCAAGTTGGTGCACTTTATAGCTATGCGCGGGAGCGATTCGGCAGACCATCTTGCCGACCTTTACATTAGGGACATAGTGAGGTTGCACGGGGTCCCTATAACGATTGTTTCGGATAGAGATCCACATTTTATAGCTCGATTGGGGTAGAGCTTGCAGAGTGCCTTGGGCACTAGACTAACTTTTAGCACAGTGTATCACCCTCAGACTGATGGGCAGTCCGAGCGTACCATTTAAATTCTTGAGGATATGCTTCGAGGTTGTGTCCTTAAGTTTAAAGGGTCGTGGGAGAGGCACTTACACTTAGTGGTGTTTTCCTATAATAACAGCTTCCAATCAAGTATTGACATGGCACCATTTGAGGCCTTGTATGGCTAACAATGTAGATCTGCGGTGTGTTGGGACGAGGTGGGTGATGCACCTTTGTTGGGCCCAGAGTTAGTTCAGGAAATGGCGGAGAAAGCAACACTTATTCGTAAAAGATTGGTTACGACTCAGAGTTAACAAAAACGTTATGCCGACTGTAGGAGGAGACCTTTGTCATTTGAGGTGGGAGATCATGTCTTTTTGAAGATATCACCTAGACAGTGTTTGATAAGATATGTGAAGAGTGGGAAGTTGTCTCCTCAGTTTATTGGCCCATTTGAGATCCTTAAGCGGATTGGGGAGGTTGCTTATCATTTGGCGTTACCGCCACAACTTTTCGGAGTCCATGATGTGTTTCATATTAGCATGCTTCGAAAGTATGAGCTTGATCCATCGCATGTATTGGATTGGACCGACTTAGAGATAGACAAGGACGTCTCGTATGAGGAGAGACCGGTGAGAATCTTGGATACCTGGGACCAAGTCTTGCGAGACAAGACAATTCCTTAATGCTGTGTTTAGTTGGGGGATTTGGGGAGGGATTTGGAAAGGGAAATGAAAAAGATAGGTGAAATGTGAATAAATCATGCCTATATTTCACATAGTTTCACACACCTTTTCCCTTTCCCTTTCCAAATCTCTCCCAAATTCCCCCAACCAAACACAGCATTAGTAAAAGTATTGTGGAAACATCACGGGAATGAGGAAGAAACTTGGGAACATGAATTGGAAGTTCGAGAGAAATATCCGGACATATTTGTTGATGTTTGATTTTATATTGAAATTTTCATTATGTAAATGAAATGTAAAGACATTGTATATGTTATGGGCATTTTGGAAACGTGGATTCAATATAAGTATTGCATATGTTTTGAGAATAGGGAATATTGAGGGTGTTGTACCACTTTTGAAAACATTGTGTGTATTATGAAAATTTTGAAAACTCAGATTTTGACTAAACATTGTAAATGTGTTGAGAAATTGTAAATTTTATTTTAATATGGGACTTGTGTATCAAGTCGATGAGAATGGATGACCGGAGAATGGGTCATGGTATTGAATTTGTGAGAATAACATTGTTATGAATAGTCTAGTGTTGATTTTGAACTTGATTTGTAATTTCGGGGACAAAATTCTTTAAGGGGGGAGGTTATAGTGATTCCGGTTTTAACTTGTCAGTTGTTATATTCTGGACTCTGGTTTGTATGGTCTTGAATGGTGATTCATATCTTGTTTCCCTTGCCTCCCCGTTATTTTGGTTTTTGGATTGTAGTTTTGCATTTGGAACAAGTTGGTTGGTTGTTTTTCCAAACCTTTATTGCCTATATTTTTGCTCCTTCGCTCGAGCGACAATTATTGCGCTCGAGCGGCTTAGCAATCTTTGTTCCTTCGCTTGAGCTGCACTTCTTGCGCTAGAGTGGGCTTTACGAACTCTCAGTACTTTGTAGGCCTACAAAACTACTAGGAGAGTGTTTTCTACGCTCGAGTGGATAGGCGCTCGAGTGGCCTTTCATGTGCTCAAGCATTGGTTTGTTGCTTGCAAAACTTCTGGATGTGTGTTTTATATGCTCGAGCGGCAAATTCTTGAGCGCTAGCGGTGAGCATTTGGTGTGTCTTGGTACTTGAGCGGCCTTTATTGCGCTCGAGTGGAGCAATTTTTTGGTGTCTGACGCTCGAGCGTCAACTCTTCTGCTCGAGTGGACTGTGCGTATATCAGGTCACGAAAGTGACATTTTATATCACTTTTTCATTCTTCTCTCTCTCTAAAACTTTCCAAAAACCTAGATCTTGACTTTCTCTCTATAAAACACACTCTCTCTCTCTCTTTACATTTTGGCCTAGATCCTTTGGGTTCTCTACTCTAGTGTCTCTGAGAAAAAGTTAGAGCACTCCAAGAGCTTCCTTTTGATCTATTGGAACTTGGTCTCGGCGTTGTTGAGGGTTCTATCTTGCTTTGCTTGGTATTCTCTTCTTAAGGTAGGGATTTTCTACACTTTAATATGGTTTTTAACTTAATTATTTGTCGTTGTGTAACAATGGTGAGATTTGGGGGTAATGTGAACAAACCTAGGGTTTGGGTGTAAAATGGAAAGATGAGTTTTGGTGAATGAGAGGTAAATGGTTGTGGGATTCGAAAGTGATGTTGTATGGTGTCAAAATTGTTGATTTTGGTACTTGGTTGAGACTTCAGAAGAGAGGAAGTTTGCCCTAAAATGATTATGATATTTATTTTGTATAGACAAATGAAATTGGTGTTGTAAACATGAAATTGGATGAGTATTGAAATATATGGTGGAATTGAGTAGATGATACGTCTCATCTTTGGAAATTTTAAATAAATTATATCTTGAGATTGTATATCTGTTTTGAAATAACCATATTGGGCTATCGATGGAGGATAGTATGATTGTTGTAAAAATTGCATGAGGATTAGGCGAATTAAAACTAACGCATGGTTGGTTATCATTAAATATGATCATGTTGTAAGTACATTGTATATGTATGATTGCTTGGGAGGAGAAAGGAGATGTACTCCATGTATGATTATGTGTTTAAATACATTGTATATGTGTGATTGTTTTGGAGGAGAAAGGGGATGGACTCCATTACAATTAAGTTGGCCGAGGTGTATTTAGACAATTATTTATATATATTTATATATTATTTATATTATTTAATATATAAATAATAAATTTATACTATCATTTACATATATTTATATATTATTCATATTATTTAATATATAAATAATATATTTATTATCTAATTGAAATATAGCTAAACAAACCGAGCTTGACGAGCCGAGCTCGTGCGAGCTCGAGCTCGGCTCGTTTACTAAACGTCAAGCTCGAGTTTGGCTCGTTTACTAAACGAGCCGAGCCGAGCCGAACCCTTAACGAGCCGAGCCGAGCCGAGCTTGTTTATGAACAGCTCGGTTTATTTGTAGCCCCTGTCTTGGGTAAATGTCTCGAAATTTATACATGTGTCTCGATCCCACAGACGAAATTTCTGTAAAATGGCAGATTGAAATGTTTGTGTTAATGGCGTGATTGTAGAACCATTGAGTTGTAGTCTCATTTGGGTTATTGAAAAATAATGAAATTAGCTCATGTATTGAAATGAATTGAAGGAAAATGAAATGAAATATGGACTTGGCATTTTATTTGCACATTGCACTTATATCTTCATTAAATCTCATATATTGTGCTAGATTATTTCTACTCGACTGTGGCTTACCCTATTTGGGAAAACATTTTAAGGTAATGTGGGCATATCTCCACCAAGGCAATAGCATTGGAGGGACTATTGGGAAGCAAGGGCTTCTTTGTTTTGTTTCACTTTTTGTATAGTTTATGGCTTAAATTGTATGAGCTAGTCTCACTTTTGTTGTAACCAAGTCAAGGCTTGGAATGGTGTGAGCCTGTAGGGCATTTTTTTATGCTAAACTCTTTTGTATTATTAATGTTATGAAATAAAAGAACTTTACACTCTGATTCATGCAGTTATTTATATATATTTTGGTTGAACTCATGGTTATATTTTGGGGGCGTTACATGGTTTATCTCAGGACGCGTGAAACACGACCTTGAGCGATTTTGCTTCCTCTTGTCATGTTTTCGGCGTAGGTAGAGTTCATCTCAGGGTGTGTAAAACGCGACCCCGTGCGGTTTTCGTTCCTCAGTTTGTCAGGATGCGTAAAATGTGACCCTGAGCGGTGTTTGTTTTTTCCTTGTCTCATGCTTTGGCATGGTTAGAGTGCGTTTTAGTTCTTTTTGCGTGGAACTTGTTTTGGTTTTAAGTTTGCAGCTTAGTCATATGTTGTTATCTTGTTATTGCTTACTGCATCTGTTATTACTTATTGTATCATCTTGCATGATCATGAGTTTTCAAAATAGCCGACTTCGCAAAGCGTGTGAGTCCTACTTTCAAAGTATTTTTCATGCATATCATTTGCATCTTGCCCCAGAACTACGTTGGTTTGATTCTTTGCAAAGGGATATGTAGGCACCTTGCGAGCTCAACCAGTTTAATTTATGTCTTGATTGTTTGCCCAAGTCGTACGACCTTGTCAAAATGGGTCGTCTTCAGGCTTTGACATTCACTCACGTCATTTCATGACTCCGAGCTCTGTCAAAGAGGGCCAACTGTAGACACCCCATTTTTTACAGTCCTTACGACTTGGGTGCCACCGATTGCGCACCCAATGATGAAGTTGTATATGCTTGTCAGGTGCTCAAAGTCCTCAGCAGAATGCCTCAACTTTGAGCCTCAAAACCCTGCACACCTTGTGTCTTGTTTTTGGACCAAAAAAATAGTTTTTCAAGCCTAAACATCCTGGGACCTGTAGACCCACTAGCGTGGCCTGTCGGCCACTATTAATGGCTTGCCAGCCACTTGTGTGTTTTTTCAGATCTTTTTGTCAGCTTTTTCCATATCTATGCATGCACCAGTCCATACGTGTCTGTATAGATATTTTTGAGGGAGTCTCATGTTTTTCTATAAATAGAAGACCCCCTCTCACATTTTAGAGGGTTAGAGATTTTGGAGCAAAAAATATTTCTCTCCTTCTACAATTCTCTCTCTCTCTCTCTCTCTCTCTCTCTCTCTCTCTCGTGCAAGTTCTCCACTCTTTACCTATACACTCTAAAACAAACGTTGTAATATTTTTGCTGAGGTGTTTTTGAGCTTACTTTTAGGTCTTGAGGGTGTGTAAGTGTTGGTTTATAATTCAAAAGGGGTATCCCTCTTCAAGAGGTATAATTTTTAGCTTGTTTCCTTTCTTTATTTGCCATATTTTCTACTGTTTTGGGCTGATTTTACTCTGAATTTTTGGGCTAAAACTTGTGGTTTAAGGCCATTAAGGATGGAGGGGTGGATCACCCTTCTTTGCACCTAGCTTCTTAGGCCTTTGCCCTTGGCTTTCTCACCTTTCTATTATCTTTTTTTTGAGCTTTTTACTACTGAATCTCAGAGGTTTTTCAGAGGCTAAAACCATGTTTTGAAGTCCTAAAAATGGAGGGGGTAGCCTCCCTTCCTTGTGCTTGTTTACTAGCTTAACTTGCTCCATGTTGCAACTTACTCTTTTAGCTCTTTTGACTTCAATTCTAGCACTGTCTTAGCCTATTTTAGGACTGTTTTGATGTGTTTGTTCCATTCATGCTTTGTATTGTAGGCTTGTAGTGTAATGGTCCTCATAGGTTTGGTGGTTTAGGCCTTAGCCACCAACTTATTTGAGTTGATAGCGTTTATTTCTTGATTTCCATACTTTTGTTCATGTCTCATCACCTCTGCAACCTCCCTCATTTCTTGGCTTTTTCTTTGTTTTGAAAGTTGTTTCAATCCAATTGCTTGTTTAAGCATGAGATAAAGGCATTGTGCTTAATTGTTTAATCCGTTTGGGGTTCATTACCAATGACATGGTATCTCTCTCATGCCCAAAACAACTAAGGAATGGATGATAATTAAAATGAAGTAATAAAATTGGGACTAAAAGTGATGCAAGATAATAATGCAATTTGGTGTTCAATTGGAAGTTAATTGAACACATGGAAACTTGAGTCATTTCATACTTGCTAGTGATGAAATGGTTCAAGCTTCTAAGGTCAACCAGTTCCCTTGATCAATCCATGATATAGAGGAGGTTTTGTTAGTCTTTCCTTACCATTTATTGAAATTGTGTCCCTTGGTTCATAAGTCGTCACACAATGAAATTGCTTCGATTGATGGCTTATGAATCAAGCCTACTTCTCTTTTGAGCTGTTTGATGATAAGGAGAGGCAGGGTGGACAAACATCCCCTGAGAATACTATGCTTGTGCTCTGTATGCTTTCTGTTGCAGGAGGAGGAACCAAGCTTTAGTGGTCGGCAGACCACTTTTATTAGCCGGCCGACCACTTTTATTGGATGGTAGGCTACTTTTAGTGGCCTGCTGGCCACCATGTCTGGCCTGCCGGCCATTTTTTTGTCAAACCAAGCAGTACCCTTTTTGGAGCAGAACAGAGAAGAGGCTTAGGTGAAAAAACTGTGAAATGTTCTAACTGTGCAACAAAGGTATTCTGGCAACAGAACAGTGAATTTTTCAAGTGGAAATCCGCGTGCACGCATAAGCATTCCTCACTTCCCGAGGTTGAGTAGTTAGAGTAGTTAGCTTAGCTATTTCTTTTGGATTGTATCCATGTTGTTAATTTGTAATTAATTAATTAGTGTGATTAATTAGTTAGTTCCAATTTGTAAAATTATGCTAGAATAGTTAATTAATTGTGATGTTGTAATAACTAGTTAGCATAGTTAGTTTATTTCATTTGGTTTGTAATATTTAGTTAATTCGTAGTAATTAGTTAGCTAGTTAGTTTATTCGGACCCTCCTGCACAAGGGCACAATTGTAATAATATGTATGTCTTCCAACCCCACGTCTTTCTCCCTTTTATTTAATTACTTATGACGGTTAGTTTAGAGCATCATATTCCGTTTAGCATCTCTCATGCCTTGTATCCATTGTCTTGCATGCATTGAGCTCAACACATCATTCTAACTTACATTGTTATTGTTGACACTTTTTTGAATGCATGCTTTACCGTATGCTATCAAATTAATTCACATGCCATGTTAAGTAGTCAAGCCTATTTTAGATTGCATATCGCATGTGTTGCATTAGTCATATTGCATTTGATAAGGGCATGCATGTTTTCTAATCCTTTTATTTTCTTTGGCTTGCCTTGGAGTACTAGGTGAGCATTTATTACTTTAGCATATAGCATATGTGTGATTGTTGCCATGTCAAAGCATGATTACCATGAGGCTAAGTTCTTAAGTGATAAACTGTTTGAATGCCTGTGGATGAAGGCTAGTTGCATGAATTGGGATAGTTTGATTAATGTACATTTGTGCCCACTTTTTCAAGTGGCATATTCACGAACTTTTTTCCAAAAAAAAAAAAAAAAAACATGAAATCAAATGTTTCAATTTTTGCAAATTAGTCTATACTTATATGTGCATCACATAGTAAGTTAACCTAATAAATCGGAACAAGAGCATATACTGTGAATAAGAATCACATCATGATTAGTAGAGACCGATCTTTGATCGGGCAAGTGGGGTGCTCAATTCATGACCTTCCTCTCTCGTACCTAAGTTCCCCAGCCAAGACACTCTTGGTGATGACAGATAAGTGGCCTTTGGCACAAGTCTCAGGTTTCCTAAATTTTTCAAAAATATTTAGGTGGCGATTCTGTACCTAGCAAAGTAGTGCATTTTTGGCATTTTTTTTATTCAAAATCGATTTTCCAAAAGATTTGCTGGATTTGGACTCTTTTGTGTTTATCTATTTCACATTACACTCGTGGAATCAGATTCAGAACCACGAGAGTCCGAACTATAGGGCTTATCATTTTTCGAAAGAAGCATAAAAAGTCGAGCTACACATTCTTGGGTTCTTAATATCAGTTCTTCAAAGTTCTTCAAAATTTCCAATCATTCTTCAAAGTTATTCCATAGCTTCAACCTTCTTCAATGGCTACCTTAAATGCTCTTCCCTCAAATCTCAGTGTACTTATTTCAAATCTCAATTCCTTTATAACTGTAAAGCTGGATTCTTCAAATTTCATCATTTGGAGAAGTCAATTTCTCAATATTTTGCGTACTACAAATTTGCTAGGGTTTGTTGATGGTTCTTATTCTTTTCCACCATTAACGATTACAAATGTAGATGGAACCACAATAGTTAACCCAAAGTTTCTGCCGTGGAAACAAATAAATGCACATCTATTGAGTTTTCTTAGAGTTACACTCACACCTGTGATTTTCTCCTCTGTTTTGCATCTTTAACATAGTGTAGAGGTTTGGCAAGTTTTGTGCAAACGATTTACTACATTGTCTCGCAGCCATATTCATCAACTGAAAATTTGATTAAATAACATGACTAAGACTTCTCAGACAATTGAAGAATATCTACATCAGATTGAAGAGTTAGCTGATCAACTTGCACTTGTCTCTTTTCCTATAGATGAAGAAGATCTACTTCTTCTTACACTTAATCGTTTACTTGAAGAATTTGATGCTTTCAAAACCACAATCCGAGCCAGGTCAGAAGCTATTTCTATTGAGGAACTTTCATCTCATCTATGCTCAAAATCTATTCATATCCTTTCTAAGACCAAAAGGATTAATGCTCATGAAACTTTAGTTGCATATGCTGCTACTCATGGCTTTTCTCGTGACTTTTCTTCTCAAGGCCGATCTTCTTTCTGAGGTCACAGAGGTGGCTCTAGACATGACTACCGAGGTCATTTCTCTTCTAGAGGAAGAGGTAGACAATCTTCCAGCAGTCACAATCATAACTTAGTTTTTCAGCTTTGTGGTAAAACTAATCACTCAGCTCTGGATTGTTGGCATCGATTGGATGACACTTATCTTCCTTTTCAAAATCAGCCACAACAATTTCAAAATCAGTCACGGCAACCTTTATCACAATCATCTCTTATCCGCCTTCATCACAATCACCATCTGGTTTTTCAAACACCAGAGCTTATGTGGCCTTTGCTTCCTCTCCACCTCCGTATGATTCCTCCCCTTGGTATCTTGATTTTGCCGCATCTGATCATATGACTCATGATTTATCTCATTTGAGTCTTCATCAACCTTACCATGGAGCTGATCGTATCACTGTCGGTAATGGTCATTCTATTCCTATTCTTCATACTGGCAAGGATATTTTGTCTACTCCACACCATACTTTTAAACTCAACAAATTCTTGCACACTCCTATTGCTTCCAAACTTGTGTCTGTGCACAAACTCACTAAAGATAATAATTGTACAATTACTTTTGAGGATTATTCATTTATTGTTTAGGACAAGCACAAGAAGGACATCCTACACAAGGGACTTAACTCACCTGGTTTATATCAGTTTTATGCATCCATGTCTGTCTGTTCTTTCTCTACTGTTGCTGTTCCTCCTTCATCATTTCATTCTCACAATGGTTTATGTAGTTCAACTACTAATAATGTGTCTGCCACTGTTTGGCATAAGAGATTGGGACATCCATCATCTCTCAAGTTCAATAAACTCAAACACTTTCTTTCTTCCACTTGTAATAAAGCCAAGGATCATGATTTTACTTGTATTCATTGTTGTGTAGCAAAAAGCCATAGATTACCTTTCAAACTGTCTAACTCTACTATGCATAAACCTTTTTCTCTCATTCACAGTGATGTTTGGGGACCATTTCCCCCTTCTCTTTCTGGTTGTAAATACTATGTACTCTTTGTTGATGACTAGTAAATTTACTTAGCTTTATCCAATGTGTTACAAAAGTGAAGTGTTTGCTAAATTTGTAGAATTCACAGCTTATGTTGACAACTAATTTTCCACTCACTTGCACAATTTCCGCACTAATGGAGGTACTGAGTTTGTCAATTCCTTAATGACTCAAATTTTCAACTCTCATGGTATTCTCCATCAAATTTCTTGTCCCTATACACCTCAGAATGGAGTCTCTGAGAGAAAACATAGGCACATCATTGAGATTGCCATTGCATTGCTTCATCACTCCTCTATTCCTATTAAGTATTGGTTTGATGCCATTTCTGCAGCCACTTATCTGATTAATAGAATTCCTAAGTCTAAGGCTTCTCATTCTTCTCCATATCAATTATTGTTTCACAAATCACCTTATTACTCTTTCGTGCGTGTGTTTGGATGTCAATGTTTTCCTTAGCTTAAGCCACACATTTCTCATAAACTTCGACCTAAATCTACTTTGTGTGTCTTTCTTGGTTATCATCTCTCTTACAAAGGATACAGGTGCTTAGATCCTTCTTCTGCTAAGGTTTATCTGTCTCGACATGTCATCTTTCATGAGAATATTTTTCCTTTTGCTGCTATCTTTGCTCCTACTTCTCAGACCTTGTTTATGCGTCAGTCCTTTTTTTGGTCTCCTTCTCCTTCTCCCTCTGTGGATCATCAATCTTTACTTGCCAATTCTCTACCTATTTCTTCATCACTGAAACCAGCTCACATATCTGCTCCCTCTTTGCCTTTTTTCTCATCTTCTATGCCACTGTCACCTACTGTGCCTCTGTAGACCACTGTACCACTACAACCCACTGTGCCCCTATAGTCTATTGTATCTTTACAGCCTGAGCTGTCTCAATCTGTCCAGTCTGAGCTACCTCAGTCTGTCCCTATTTCTCGGCCACAAGGACCTATTTCTTTTCCTACTCCTACTCTTATTTCTTCTATTTTTATTGATTTACCTCTTCCTTCCTCTTTTGCTAATTGTCACTCTATGATTACTCGATCCAAAGCTCATCCTCAGGTCTTCATGGTCTTATTTCTTGCTTATTTGTTCTCATTTTTTGACACTGAGCCATGCGCTTATCAGCAGGCTCTAAATTCCCCATCTGGCACACTGCAATGTTGGAAGAATACAATGCTCTTCTTGCCAAGGCACTTGGTCTTTGGTTGCCTTGTCTTCTTCTAAATCTACCATAGGCTGCAAATGGGTTTTCCACATTAAGCACAATTCTGATGGGTCTGTTGCTTGTCATAAGTCTCGTTTTGTTGCAAAAGGGTTTCTCCAACAAGAGGGTATTGACTATATTGAAACTTTTAGCCTCGTCGCCAAACAACCTACAATTCGAATCTTATTGTGTATTGCTCTGCATTATCACTGGTCTCTCAAGCAACTGGATATTAGTAATGCTTTTCTTCATGGTACCTTTGAAGAAGAAGTCTACATGACACAGTCTCCAGGCTTTACTAGTACATCTCATCCCAATCATGTTTGTCTCTTGAAGAAGGCTCTCTATGGTTTAAAGTAGGTTCCTCGCGCCTGGTATTCTACCTTCTCCAGTTTTTTACTATCTCAAGGATTTCTTAACAGTTAGTGTGATAATTCCTTATTCATTCAAAGGACTTCTTCCAACATTACTCTTCTTCTTGTCTATGTTGATGATATCTTGGTTACTGGTAATAGCTCTTCTCATATTCAGTCTCTTCTTGCTCAAATGCATACTACCTTTGCCATGAAGGAGCTAAGGGACATTTCCTATTTTTTGGGTATCTCTATTCAAGCTTATGGTGATTCCTATTTTTTATCTCAACACAAATATGCTTTTGATATCCTCATTAAGGCTGGTATGACTACTTGCAAGCCTTGCAATTAAGCCTTCTCTTGCTCCAAACTCTGCTCTTCCCTTCAATCAACTTGAGCTTTATTGCAATATTGTTGGTACACTCCAGTACCTTACTATCACCAAGCCTGGCTTCTCTTTCTCTATTAACCAAGCTTGTCAACACATGCATGCTCCCACTATTGCACATTTTTCTACTGTCAAGAGACTGATACGATTTGTTAAAGGGACTCTATCTCATGGTCTCACTTTCAGTCCTAGTTCTTTTGAACTACAGGCCTTCTCAAATTGCAACTGGGCTGGTGATGTTCTAGATCGTCACAGTTCTTCAGGCTACTGTGTGTATCTTGGTTTTTCTTGGTCTGCTAAAAAGCAACCAACTGTCTCATGCTCCTCAATCGAAGCTGAATATCGCTCTCTCGCCCACACAACTGCTGAACTTACTTGGTTAACCATGTTGCGCTGTGAACTTCAACTTCACTCTTCCATTCCTTCTATTCTTTGGTGTGATTATTTTTCTACTATTGACTTGGCATCCAACCCTGTGTTTCACACCTGTTCTAAACATATTGAAGCGGATTATCACTTTATTCGCGAAAAGGTTGCTACTAAACAACTCCTCCTCAAATATGTTCCTTCTCTTGATCAAATTGCTGATATCTTTACAAAGCCTCTCTTAGTCTCTCGGTTTAATTATCTCAAAGCCAAGCTTCTGGTCTCTCCCTCTCCCGGGTGATAAGGATATTAGTCCAGAAGCATTAGCCACAGCCTCAGCAACTGCATTAGCCACAACTTCAGTGGCCCCGTTTGGTGTAGCTGTTAAAACAGCTTATAGATTATAGCTTAACAGATTATAGATTATGACTTTAATCAGAAGTTGTTAATCTGTTTGCTGTAGATGTTGGATTATAGATTTAAGTTGCTGAGTAGTGTTTGTTAAATAAGCTGTGAAATAGCTTTTTCAATTAATTTTTATTTTTTGTTTGTCTATATTTCTCATAAAAAAAATAATAATAATCTATAGTCCATTTGAGTCTTTTTCTATTTTTAAAAAATAAAAAAATAAAAAAAAAATTAAGAGTATAACCATAAATTAACATGTCCACAGCAGAACCTGATAATCAGAAGCAAGGGGTGAACAACTTTTCAGAATCAGCTTTTTTGAGTTAAAATAAGCTGTTAGAATCAGAACCTGTTTGAAATAAGTTTAACCAAACAGTCCAAAATAATTTTTTCAAAACTAAAAGCCATAAGTTGGCTCTGTAAAGCTGAAACAAACACCCCCAGTATCTTCAACTATGGGTTCTCCAGTTGTCAAGAACAGAGCTTTAGCTTCAGCTGCATGTGCATCATGTAGTCGGTTAGGAATTGGTTAGCTATCTGTGTAGGAGTGTTAGGAGTTAGTTACATTGTTCGACGTTAGTTACCTACTTAGCTAAGCATTAGCTATATGTCCATAAATACAGGTTGAATGTAATATCAATATCAATGAGAAAATGATATTTCCACAGAGCTCCTAGGAGACTTCTTCTTAAACTTTATTTTTCTTATATAATGTATATAAGTGAAATAACTCATTTTTTCCTTCTGTTTCCGATGTGGGATTGTCTAAAATAAAAGTTAACAATTGTTTGGGTAGGAACTTTATTTCAAATCAAGCAATCTCACCTGTTTAATCTTTAATTAGGTCATTCTTTACTTTATTTCGAATCAAAGAAAACTAACCAATATATTTTGATAAAACCGCTAAAATTGTAGTTAAACTAACGAATCAGTCAAACCGAAAACGGTTCACCCTATCAACTAGGTCAAAGGACCAACCAACATATACAAAAATTAATTAACTATAACTTTTAGATTTTATTTTAATTTTAAAATTTGAACTGCCTTCAACTGAAACATACACAACACTATAATATTGAATGGGAGCATAATGTTTATATAGTGAAACAACATTTTTTTTTCTTCTCCTTTTCCTGATTTGGGATTGTAAAATAAAAGTTAACAGTTGTTTGAACGTGAAGTTCATTTATAATCAAGTAATCTCAGTCGTTCCATTTTTAATAAGGTCAATCTTAGTTTGTATCAAATTAAACAAATCTAAGCAATTTATCTTGATAAAAAAGTTAAAACCGTAATTAAACCAGTGAATCAGTCAAATCAAAGACAACTCAACCTAATTCGCTAAGTCAAAAGACCAATTAATTTACAACAAAATTAAGTAATTAAAACTTTTAAATGTTATTTTAGAATCTAAACTATCTTGAACTGAAACATGCATAATACTATAATATTAAATGAGAGTATAAGATTCACTTGATATAAGTGAAACAACTCACTTTTTCTTTCTTTTTTCGATGTGAAATTGTAATTATTTTAAAGTTAAATATTATGAGAGTTTTAAAATCTCATACAAAATTATTTTTAAAATCAAAACCTTTAGATGAGATTGTAAAATAAAAATTAAATAGAAGTTAACCAATGGAGATTTAATTAATTGTTTAAAATTAAGAAAATAAAAAAAAATGGTATGAGATATTGATCATATGGCTTCTCACTAAAAAATCTCATTTTGCTTATATAAATGGGAGCATAAGATTCACTTTATGTAAATGAAACAATTCACTTTTTCCTTCTTTTCTCCATGTGGGATTATAAAATAAAAGTTAAAAGGAAGTTAGCCAATAGAAATTTTCTTTATTGTTTAAAATTAAGAAAAGTTAATAATTTATGTAAATGAGAGTATAAGATTCACTTTATATAGAGATTATCAATAAATCTATATATTTTACAAAAAAAATACTTTTAAGGAGAGATATTATGAGAGTTTCAAAATCTCATGCAAAATTATTTTTAAAATCAAAACCTCTATGTAGGATTATAAAATAAAAGTTAAATGGAAGTTAGCCATTCGAGATTTTCTTAAATGTTTAAAATTAAGAAAATTAAAAAAAATTAGTATGAGATATTGATAATAAGGTTTCTCATTAAAAATCTCATTTTGCTTTTATGTATAAATGCAACCATAGGATTCACTTTATGTAAGTGAAATAATTTACTTTTTCTTTCTTTTCTCGATGTGAGATTGTAAAATAAAAGGTAAATGAAAGCTAGCCAATGAGAATTTTTTTAATTGTTTAAAATTAAGAAAATTCAATCATTTTAGAATGAGAGTTTGGAGCTCCTAAAATATTTCTCTCTAAAACCCCATTTTCTTTATATAATATATAGATTTTCTAATGTTGTACCTTTCTTGCAATTAATCTAGATCATATATAAAATATTTATGTTCCCTAATGGATCTTTCTATAAACAGTGGATGAATTGTTGTTAAGGCTTGGCTAGTGTACATGACAGCATACTTACCAACAGTCCAGCTTTAATTCTCATGTTGACAGTGGTTGGGACGCTCAAGAATATTAAGATTATCATTTCTTTTGATCTAGATCCAGCTTGAATTCTCAAGATTATGTTCCACGTGGAAACTGAATTCGCAGGAGCCTAAAAGGGTAGCAGTTATTTGTTTATCCAGTAGCCACAAATACAATTTTTTTTTTTTTTTTTTAACTACAATTTTCTGCTGTTTATTATGGATTTTTTGACCAGCAATAATTAAATGTGACCAAGAAAGCATATTTAGTAGTTTAATTAAAAAAAAAAAAAAACAAACACAAAGACCAATACAACAGAACACAGCCAAGCACATACAGAACTCCTATGCTGACAGAGGACACACAACACAAAACTACCACATCAACCATTTCTCAAGAGAGCTTGACAACATAACACAAGGTAGCAACTAACATTCGGCATCAAGACATTCAACCATTCCCCTGTAGTATCAGTTGCCAAAAACTTTTCTTCTTCACCCCTTCCCCAGCCCACCAATGCAGCATTTCTTCAGACTGACCCAATACTGCTGCAGTTGCTACTCACGAGATCCTTGAAGATCATCTACCAAGTCCATGACATAATACTACTGTTGTTCTTCCTCCCTTAGCATACACAAAAGTCCATGACACCCCAAAAAACAGAACAACTATGTAAGCACAATAGCAGTGAGCAAACAAAAGCACAAGAATCCAATCCACAAACCAAATAGCAGAACAACATAAGACCTGTGCAAGCCTCTGTTGCCATGAACTCCATTTAGACCAACAACCAATTCAAAACAACAACCAACCAGACAAAAAGCAGAAAGCTAGTTGGTGAGAGCAAACACAACACCTTCAGCAGTGCAGCACACAACACCAGAATTGATGGGGAAACAAAAACACCCGAATACAGAATACTAGAGTTGATGAGGAAACAAAAACACTATAATCCAATCCACTGACCAATCAACAGCCAATCAGACATCAGCAGTGATGAGACCAGTGCAGACCATCAGTGACAGTTGAATCTAAATGCAAGCTCTTGATGTAGTCCTGCAAGAGAGAGTTTTACTGACCTTATGCTTGTTGAATGGCTGCCTTTTTGTTACATTCCAATGTTTTTTTATGGTGTTTTCAGTCCTCACTGGCATTTCCCTTGCAATGGCTGCCCATTTGTTACCTATTTGTCTATGGACCTCAATTAGCTTCATCTCTTCTTCCTCATTACATAAATCTTTCTAGATACCAAAATCAACAACCCAACATATAGCCACCTCTCCAAGTTTCAAGCAATAGAATAGGCAAAAACCACCCAGCAATAGCAGAAATAGCATAATAAACAATGATGTACTCTTCCTCTGCTTTACCTCTGTCATCACTAGCTTGAAGCAACCATCAAACATCAGACCCCCAAGATTCCCAACTCCAATAGACCTCCAAGTCCTTTAAGATTAGTCAAACGTATTCAACATTAAAGCTCTATCACCACTATCAACAAAGGGAAAAGCCAAGAGAGGCACGAAAGCCAGAGAAACAGTTGGTGAGGCACCAACTGGACCTGGACACACTCAAAATCAAGACAGAACCACAACAAGCAACTACAATCACCCCAAACCCCTCAGTATCCATGGAAGGAAACAGCTTCAAACGCCAGTGATAGCTAAGGACCAATCCTACTTTGCTGAATATTGCAGATAATTTGCTACACTAAGTAGCAGCAGTCCTTGGAATAAGATTTGACCCACAGTGCAATCCTTATCTTGATTAATTCACACAGCTCCTCCAAGTGCATTTGTCTCTTGCAAAACACTATCTCATTCCTGAATTTCCATAAAGACCACAACACTGCAAATGGTATAATTCTCCAGATCATATTCAAGTAGCTTCTCCACTTGAAGCCCCTCCACCAATTAAGGATTCCCTCCACAGTTTGTAGGATTACCCAAGTCATTCCCCACCACTGCAACAGATTAGACCAAACTCTCCAAGCAAACGGGCACCAAATGAGAAGATGAAAGACAAATTCGACTTCACCATTACAAAACACACATAGAGTAGAGGCAGCTGGCCCCAACACTCCCATCCTTTGCAAAAAACCTACTGTTTTTAGCTTCCCCTTCCAAGCTAACCACCCACAAAATTGAACCTTTGGAGGAGAACAATTATGTCAAAGAAGCTTTGTAACCAGTAAAGGAGATGAAGGGACAACCAAAGAATAAAGAGATGAAATAGAGAACTCACCTGATGACGATGCCATCCACCCAAGACCATCCTCCCTATCAGAAAGGCCAACCAAGTTCTGATTTAGTAAAGAAATCAATCTACTAAGTTCATCAGCCTCCCGCCCCAATAACCTTCTTCTAAACCTGAAATTTCACATAAGTAAGACTTCATTCTTCTGCACCACCAATCTTAGAGACACTTCCTTCTGTTGATAGACTAAACAACCTAGGAAATTCATTTTTAACACAACATTCCCCCATCCAGTGGTCAAACCAAAATTGAATTCTACTCCTATTACCCACCATTTCCCGATTATTATCCAAAAAAAACCTCAAAAGTTGAGGATTCAACTGACCAATGCTAAGGATTCCACCCCAGATTTTTGAGTAAGTACCAGTGAAAGTTGTAACTGGAAGCCAATTCCCATCCACAGACCCGTACCTAATACACAGAATTCTTTTCCACAAGGTGTTTGATTCAACCCCGAACCTCCACCACTATTCAGCCAACAAGCAATCATTAACCACCCTGATTCTTCTAATACCCAACCCCTCATTCTCTTTACTTTTGTTTGCCTCTACCCAGCTAACCAGGTGGACCTTTCTCTTCAACTCAGACCCTCCTCAAAGAAAATTTGCTTGAAGCCTTTTTATTGCCTAGGCCACAGATACATGAAGCTTAATTATAGATAGGTAATAGATGGGGAGACTAGATAACACAACTTTTATAAGCGTCAATCTCCCACCAAAAGATAAAAGTCTCTTCTTCCAAGAAGCTAATTGGGCTTTACACTTTTCAATGAACGGATTCCATGTTTTCTTCAACCTAGGACTAGCCCCTAAAGGCAGGCCAAGATATATCATTGGAAGCTTCTGACTTACACAATTAAGTCTGGATGCAAACTCCGCCACCTCTGTATCATAAACCCCAATACCACATATGGAGCTCTTGTGGAAATTAATTTTCAACCTCGAAACCAACTCAAGACACCTCAAAATTCTTTTAATTACCATGACCTCCTTCATATTAACATCACAAAAAATTATTTTATCGTCCACAAATTGAAGATGTGAGACCATCACTTCATCTTTACCCACCACTACTTCCCTTACCAGCCCCAAAGATTTGGCCCTTTCCATTAACACATTCAGACTTTCAGCTACCAAATTAAAAAGAATTGGAGACAACGGATTACCTTGCCTAAGGCCTTTTTTAGGAATGAACTCTGTCGAAGGAGAGCCATTAACTAACACAGACACTCTGGACGATGCTAAACATTCTTTGATCCAACCTCTCCACCTTGCCCCAAACCCAAACTTTTCCATCATAGATAACAAACACTTCCAACTTACAGAATCGTATGCCTTCTGAAAGTCCAGCTTGAGTATCAATCCCTTTCTCCTACTCCCCTTCCACCAATCAACAATCTCATTCGCATTGAGAACACCATCCATAATATTTCTACTCCCCAAAAAGGCTGATTGTACCTCTCAAACCACCCTGGGCATCACCTTCTTGATTCTATGTGATAAAACCTTAGCTACAATATTATACAAAGACCCAATAAGACTATTTAGTCTAAAATCTGATATACTAGTTGGACAGTCTATTTTTGGGACCAAAGTGATAAAAGAATTATTTACCCCAACCACCAACTTCCCATTTCATAAAATTCTTTGAAGAATTGCAGGACATCGGCGTTAAAAATTCCCCAGCACTTTTGAAAGCAAATTATGTTAAACCCATCAGGACCAAGAGACTTATTTCCATCACAACTCTTAATAGCGACCTACACCTCATCTTCAAAAAATTCTGCTTCCAGATTTCCAGCCACTTGGTCCTGACCAATAGATTTAAACTGGCCCTTTAGCTTTGGCCTACCCTTCCACTTTTCAGTGAATAGACCCTTAAACTGCTTGAACACCTCTTGCTTCACCACAGTGGGATTCTCATGAAGCACCCCTTCAATTGTAATTGAGTTCAGTAAATTTCTATTTTGCCTATAAGAAGCGATGATATGAAAATACTTGGTATTTTGATCCCCCTTCATGCTCTAGTCCAGTCTAGACTTTTGAAGCCATAACCACTCATCCCTAATGGCTACACCTCCTTCCTTACCTCCCTTCTTTTGACTACCTCTCTCTCTGTCAAGACTCTAGACACAGCCAATAGGTCCATCTCATGAAGGTCAACCTCAGTTTTTTTAAGTAAGTATGAAACATTACCAAACACCTCATTATTCCACTTCTTCAATTCCAACTTAAGATATCTGAGTTTCATTACCATGATAAACCCAACCCACCCAGAGACATTTGATCCGTCCTACGCCTACTTAACTACATCGAGAAACTTTGGATGTAATGGCCAAGCATTTAAGAACCTAAACGGCTTTGGCCCCCAATCCCTTTCATTTTCCATCAATAACAGAGGATAGTGGTTAGACATAACTCTTGGAAGTCCCCACAGCTTAAACTTAAACTTGCTCAGCCATTCTGATGCTAAGAGAATTCTATTTATTTTGCTCCATCTACCCCCATCTTCTGAATTCCTTCATGAGAATTGTCTCCCATGCATTGGAACATCATAAAGATCTAACCCCTCAATAAACTCATTAAATTCTACCATCCCTCTATCCCTTCTTGTACACCCTTTTCTTTCCCTTAAATTTCGAATCTCATTAAAATCTCCCCCTACGCACCAAGGATCTGTAAAGCCTGCTTTCAAGCTAGAAATTACATTCCACACTTGCTTCTTGCTTGCTGCATCATTGGGCGCATAAATATTAATCAATACACACCTAAAGTTTGGAAATACTGTACCTAACAGCAAGATAAACTTTCTTAATCCACAGCATTGAGACAATGCAAACATAGAAGGCTTCCAAACACACAACAAACCACCAGCTGAACCTTCAGCATCCACAAACATATATTCCATTTCATCCTCATGCCAAATCGATCTCACCAAATAATCTAACATACCTTCTTTCTTCGTCTCTTGAAAAAAAGCACAATCAATTTTTCTCTCTTTAAGTAATGCCCTGATTCGCCTTCTCTTCCCTGGCCTTCCAAATCCCCTTACATTCCAAGACAATAACTTCATATGCAACACATAAATGAATACCCATATCACCCAGATACACTTCTCTGACTAGACCAGCTTCATCCCTTTGAGCTACCCTCTTTACATCTTCCTTTTCCAACTCCACAATTCTTTGTAAAACTTCATTTTCTTTCCCTTCAAAACTGATGCAAAGAGATTTTCCTACTTTCACCATCTTCCTTACTTGCTCAAGAACTTGATCATCACACCGATCTGCCATACCAATCAAGCTTGATCTAGCTATAACAGCTACAGCGACTTTGAACACAGGACCTTTATGCCACACTCCTTTAGAAGATGAACCTCCAATTCTACCTCCATTCCCTTCCTTTCACAATAGCTTACCTCTTCTTTCTTTCAATCCAGGTGCAAGGGCTTTTTTCTTTCTCGTACGCCTACAATTTTGAGAAATTGCCACTCAATAATTCGCACCCCCCCACTAGTATAGACTTAACCTGTGAAGATGACGATGGCTTTTGACTGTGATCCTGGGCCACTCTTGCCATGTTTGTTTGGGCGGACTGGATTAGCATTCCCATGACTAATAGTCCTAAGACTACGAATCCGTTGGATTATGTATCCTATCTTAACTAATAGTCAAGTTTAAAATAATTAATCCGTACTTCAATTGTTTAACCAAACATCGGATTAATAATTTTATTGGACTATTATTCCAATCCCAAACTCATGTCCACCCAAACAAACATGCTCTTAGTGTTTTGGGCCTTCTCTAACATTACTTGAATATGAATCCCAGGCCTTTCATTCCCAGAACCACTAACACTTTTCATAAACCTAGGAGTAACAATTTCTTCATAATCCCCCACCCTCTCATTACTACCTCTTTGGTTAACCGTTGCATTAATACTGACTTTTTCAATTTTGCATGCTTCTGCCACTTTTAAGTTTCCCATACTTGAAATAATAGTTTCTTCCACTATAGACGGAGATGAACCGTCCACCGCACACTCTCATGTACTTGCTATATCATTCGCCACGTCATCCTTCTGAAAATTTGCCATGTCATTCCTCTGCTGATCTGCCATCTCATCATGTTCTGCCACTTCATATTACAACTCACCTTCCACCTCAGCCACCTCCTCTTGTACTCGATCACCATTGCTACCATATATGTTCTCCATACTGGTTGAGCTACAACCTTCATGAAGAGGACACTTACAAGCTTCTGTAATAATTTTTGACACCGTAACGTGTTCCTCACAAACTGTAACTAGATAGTTTCGGCCTGAGCACATCACCTGAACTACTATGTTGATATACCCCATAAAATTTGTAGCAATTTTGACTCCACCACACATGAAGGATAGTTGGTTCGTTGTCTCCTCATCCAACCGAATTACCTCGCCCCACAACCTCCCAATTTTACTGAAGGTATCTGAATCCATAGATTGAGTGGGACTCCACAATAGCTCAGCCATACTCCTCTTTCTTGCTCTATGTGCTCGACCTTCTTCCACTCCAAAACTGATTCACACCATTCATTCTAGCAGTCCTTTAATAATGGTGCATTTTCCTTCTTAGCATTAGCTGAGTTAAATGACACCACTGCCATTCTTTTGCCTCCCCTCCTAACCAGATTGTCTATTGTTCCCTTTGGCATGAATGCTTTCTGAAAGGCTGAGAATGTGTAGTAACTTTTCAACTTAACAATAAAGCTATCATAGAGTCATCCATTCCCTACCTCCTGAACTACAACCGTGTGACACACATTGTCCTTATTGGTTCCCAATTGAACTGCTTCAACATACGACCTGTATCCTATATTTTGTTGAACTTTTCCCCTCAAGTTCCACCTATAACCTTCATCCTTTCTTCCAATTCCTTTCCCAGTTTGCGCATCTTAACTAACTACCCTAACACCTGATGCTTCCTTTTGGAACTCTGCTCTCTTAACTTTTAAAGCTTTGTCATCACACCACAACCCATTCACTTTTTGGATTGTTATTTCAGCAGCTACAGGACAATCATATTTGACAAATCCAAACCTTGACCACGTAGTTTTCCTTAACTTATTTGGAATGAAAACATCTCTAACAATCCCAAACTTCATGAACAGAGTATGGAGCCCCTTCGGGCTCATGGATGAAGGAATATTGTCCACAAAGATTGTATAAACACCATATCTACCACCATCAGACCTCCGAGATTGTTTATGTTGGACAATCTTCATTGTATTTAAATAAATTAAATTCTATTGTGTACTAAACAACAACCAGAATATAAAGAAATAAAGGAAATGAGAGAATTTGTTTGATTACAAAAATCAAACTCGAAATAAAATAAATAAATAAAAAAATAGATTTTATTTTGTTACTAAAACAAAATTAAAATCTGATTATTGTCCACAAAGAATGTATAAACACCATATCTACCACCATCAGACCTCCGAGATTGCTTATGTTGGACAATCTTCATTGTATTTAAATAAATTAAATTCTGTTGTGTACTAAACAACAACCAGAATATAAAGAAATAAAGGAAATGAGAGAATTTGTTTGATTACAAAAATCAAACTCGAAATAAAATAAATAAATAAAAAAAATAGATTTTATTTTGTTACTAAAACAAAATTAAAATCTGATTTAAATAAATAATAATAAAACTGAAAATAAATTAAATAACTTACTTGATTTAATTTCTTCGAATTATAATCTGATCAAGTCCAGTGTTTGACACTGTGTCCTTAAGACAGATTCATCCTCTCCACGGTGCTTTTAGAATTTGGACGTCTATCTCCCAGGATGAAATGATATACTACAAACAATAGCAGCACTACAAATTGTTTGTCTTACGAACACACTAAGTGTTTACACTCTTTTTTATAAGAAAATAATGCAACAAAATGAAGAATAAATTTGCAGAGCTCTTAAGGACAAAAATAATGAATTTTCTGAATGTAATACATCAAATGAAGGTTGTCCTATTTATAGATGTAAAGGTGGCTGCAGGTTTTGAATTGAACAGGTATGAAACCTGTTGGTTTTGAATTCAAACAGATTTGAATCTGTTGGGTTCATAATTTAAACAGATAAACAACGGGAAGGGCCCTTTTTGGATGTACAGAAAAACCAGACCAGTTTATTTTCGGGAAGGGCCTTGTTGGATGTACGGTAAAACCAAACCAGTTTATTTCCGGTTTAATTTGAATTATGGATTTTATTTTACCAAAAAATAAAATTAAATTCAAATGTTTTTGGCCCAAAAAGATTAGTATTGGGTCAAACAAGCCCAACCCAACCTCACACCCGCGCCCAAGCCCAGGCCCAGCCCGCCCGACCGCCCGGACGGACGGCGGCGGTAGCGCGCGCGCTTGTGGTGATTTTTGGGTCCAATGGGTCTAGCCCATTTTGCCCATAACCTCTCCCTCTAAAACACTTGGGTACCCCTTGGGGCACACCCCAAGTACCAAACCCATGCCTTATAAACCCATTCAAAACTTCCCACCAAATCAATGTGGGACAAGCCTTATTCAATACCTTTAAGGATTTTTTTACCAAAACTTCATTTCCATGGAGCATACTTTGGCTTCAACTTCCCATTCACTCGGTAATGGTTTTGAGCAACCAAATATACCACGTGAATCACAACGCGGCATAGAACGCGTTACCACTTTGACCCGTGAAAATCGACGCATGGGGCCTACCTAAAAAATAGATCGAACTTAGGAAAAAATTCTGGTTTTATCTAGAATTTTATAACCATTTCCAACAATCCCCCACATGAATGGAATTTGATGACAACGGAAATGCAACAATATGCAGACTTTATCGAAAGAGTATAATTCGAAAATATCTTGCATCAGGATAGGTAACTTTCGGTCTTGAACCTTGCCTAGTGATAACCTATCGGACTTACTGGCTAACCAATTGTAGACGTCCCCCGAACGCCCCGGGAGGGTGAGCTCCCGTTCTGTTCATTTGTGGGGTTACTACAGCTCAGACTCGATTTGTGTCACGGTTCTTAATCTGAACCAAAGAGTCCAAATCCGGCAAATCGTTTTGAGAAACAGATTTTTGAAAAGAAGTGCCAAACATGGACTGCTTTGCCAGATACAGAGTCGCCACCTAAATATTTTATCCTTATACCCCTGCATACAACATATGTTACAGATATCACTCTCACCATAGGAATGGGTAGGAACTTAATCCTTTGGTGATTTCTGGCGAGCCATAAATAACTTAGTTGTCCCTTTGAGCTTAGTTCTTGGGATCTCCAGTCATATAAGTAGGGTTACCATTATGACGACTCTTTTGTAATACGCTTTAATCCCATCCCCTTTGATGAACTATACACTAGCTCTTTTGTCAAACCTTTTGTTAACGGATTCGCAATATTCTCTTTAGATTTTATATAATCTATTGAGATTATTTCGTTTGACAATAATTGCCTTACGGTATTATGTCGACGACGAATATGTCGTGACTTACCGTTATACATATGATTCTGTGCCCTGCCTATTGCAGATTGACTATCACAATGAATGCAAATAGCTGGCACAGGTTTTGGCCACATTGGAATGTCTTCTAAGAAGTGACGAAGCCATTCTACTTCTTCTCCTGCTTTGTCTAAAGCAATAGACTCGGATTCCATTGTGGATAGTGCGATGCAAGTGTGTTTCGTGGATTTCCAAGAAATAGCAGCCCCTCCTAGAGTAAAGTCATATCCACTAGTGGATTTTGAATCTTTAGTATCCGATATCCAATTGGCATCACAATAACCTTCAAGTACTGCTGGATATTGAGTAAAGTTCAAACAATGATCACGAGTGAATCTTAGATATCTAAGAACCCGAATGATCGCTTTCCAATGGTCTTTTTCGGGGTTACTAGTGTACCTACTCAATTTACTGGTAGCATAAGCTATATCAGGACGAGTACAATTCATTAGGTAAGAACCGGAATCGCTATAGACTGAGCCCAGGCCCTAGGCCTTATTATGAGTAGGCTTGGGCTTGGGGCCCTTTTTTGACCCATAACTCGACCCTGGTCTGGCCCGCTACAAAAGGAGCCCACGAGGCCCGCTTGGGCTAGCCCGAGCCTAGATCTGGATGGGTCGGGCTGAGCCATTATTACATCCCTACGAACCAAGGAGCCATGATTTATCTTCTTTCCTCTTTACACACAAATCCTTTTATTTTTCCCTTTTTTTGGGGGGGGTCAATAAGAATTACATAAAGTCAAAATGTTAATAATCTCAATACACATTTTCTATATCTAAAAATACTTTTATATATTTTTATTAATTCTTTACACATTTTAATACACTTTATATATATATATATATATATTTAACACTAACAACAGTTCTTAAGGTTTTTTTTTACTATTATCACTATATAATTAATTTAGAGTAATCTGTACAATACAGTCTTAGTAGTTTCATATGTTGATGACCAAAGATAATACAGGTATGATTATGAAGT
>NW_021025869.1:909106-939773 GCF_004153795.1 Camellia sinensis
GGAGCACACTTTGGCTTCAATTTCCCATTCGGTTATCTTCTTCAATTCTTAATCTTACACTCAATTCATCCATAGTCATCTCTTTGCGTTTATGTTTTAAATAATTTTTGAAATCTTTCCAAGTCGGTGGTAACTTTTCCACTAAAGCAGCGACTTGGAATGACTCGATTCAATTTCATTATTAACAGCCTCTTTCCACAAAGGTGCTTCAGGACCTGTCATTGCTGCCTTAAAGCTTTGAGGTTCATTTTCTAACAAGTATGTCAGAAAATCTGGACCAAAGGATTTTGATGTTCTTGCTCTCTTACTTCGTCTTGGTTCATCATTAGTTAAATCCTGTTGGTCGAGACCATTACTAGTCTCTTGTGTTTGATTGTTATTAGTCTCTTGACTTTGTGTACAATCATAAGTTCTTTTCTATGAACTTAATTCATGTCCTTCCTTGTAAGGAAAGACATGTTCAAAAAACACAGCATTCCTTCACTCTATAATAGTGTTCACATTTATATAAGGTATTTCTGATTTATAAGTCAGAAACCGATATGCATTACTATTCTGAGCATAACCAATAAACACACAATTTACTGTTTTTAGTCCAATCTTAGTCTTTTTAGGAACAGGAACTTCAACTTTTGCCAAACACCCCCACACTTTTAAGTATTTGTAGGAAGGCGGTCGACCTTTCCACAATTCATAAGGAGTGCTGTTGGTTTTCTTGTGGGGTATTTTGTTAAGAACATAAATAGCAGACAATATTGCTTCCCCCTACAAGTTCTGTAGTAAGCCTGAACTTAGTAACATGGCATTCATCATTTCTTTTAGGGTTCTATTCTTCCTTTCAACAATTCCATTTTGTTGAGGAGAATAGGGTGCCGTAGTTTGGTGAATAATGCCATGTTGTGCACAAAATTCATTTAATGGTGCATCATATTCACCACCCCTATCACTTGTAACCATTTTAATGGTTTTACCAAGTTGATTTTCAACTTCTATTTTGTAGAGTTTAAACATTTCTAAGGCTTCATCTTTACTTCTAAGTAAATAAACATAACAATATTTTGTGCAATCATCGATAAAAGTTATGAAATACTTTTTGCCTCCTCTAGTTTGAATAAATTTTAAATCACATACATCAGTATGAATTAATTCTAGAGGTTCGGTTTTCCTTTCAACCGATTTAAATGGAGCCTTAGTTAGTTTCGCTTCTACACAAATTTCACATTTATGATTAGGATTAATTTCAAACTTTAGTATATAATCCAAACCAATTAATCTATGAAAAGCATCATAATTTACATGTCCTAATCTACCATGCCATAAATTCGACTCAAGAATATAAGCAAAAGATGTGTTATTCTTATTCATAGAAACTTTTGGTACAACTGTCATTACATTTAACTTAAAGAGACCATCACTCATGTATCCCTTACCAACATACATACCACTCTTTGTTAATACAAATTTATCAGACTCAAATCCAAGCCTAAAACCATTTTTACTTAACAAAGACCCAGAAACTAAATTCTTCCGGATGTCAGGTACATGCAGTACATTGTTGAGGGTCAGTTCTTTCCCTGATGTCATCTTCAAGATCACTTTCCCTTGTCCAGCCACAGTAGAAGTAGAAGAATTTCCCATAAAAAGTTGTTCACCATTTGCAGCCTCATTGTAGGTAGTGAACATCTTCTTGTCCGCACATATGTGACGAGTTGCTCTAGTGTCAACCAACCACTCTTTGGGATTTCCAACCAAGTTAGCCTCAGACACCACAGCAGAGAGGTTGATGTCATTCACTTCGTTAGAGATGTAATCCAATTCTATTACATTGGCCTGATTGGTGGTTTTCTTGCTTGTACTTCCATGATCCTTCTTAGGACGGTGGCAGTCAGAAGCTCGGCGTCCAGTCTTGCCATAGTTAGAGCATTTTCCTTTGAACTTCTTGTTGCTATCGCCTTGTTTAGGATCATCTCCAGTAAACTTCCTCTTTTTGTTATGTGGTTTATGAACTTGTTCAACCACATTAGCCTTGGACTCAATGAAATTTTTTCCATTCCTCTTTTCAGCCTTTCGGTTATCTTCCTCAATTCTTAATCTTACAATTAATTCATCCGTAGTCATCTCTTTGCGTTTATGTTTTAAATAATTTTTGAAATCTTTCCAAGCCGGTGGTAACTTTTCCACTAAAGCAGCGACTTGGAAAGACTCGCTAAGAGATATACCTTTTGAATGAATATCATGCAAAATTATCTGAAAAACTTTGAACTTGAGGTATTACCGTTTGGGAGTCGACCATAACAAAATCCAGAAATTTACCAGCGACAAATTTCTTCGTGCCGGCATCTTCTATCTTGTATTTCTTCTCCAAAGAATCCCACAATTCTTTTGCTGACTTCAAAGGACTGCATACATTATACAGCATGTAGTCAAGGCCATTGAGGATGTAGTTTCTGCACAGGAAATCTGAATGTTTCCAAGCATCTACAACGGCAATAATTGCCGATCACTTTCACCCTTTTTAAGTGCTGGAGCCTCTTCATGGAGAAACCGGGCCAAATTAAGGGTTGTAAGATAGAACAGCATCTTTTACGGCCATCTCTTAAACTCGGTACCGTTAAATTTTTCTGATTTTTCTCTATGATTGATTGGTACATGAACATGGTTCTGGATAGGGACCGGTGTTGGTGTAACAATTGGAGTACCACTACCAGATGCAGTTTCAGTTGCAGTAGCCATAATCTTTGATTACAAAAATCAGAAAAAATTAAAACACAAATTAATTTTTTAGTTACTAAAACTAGAAAATAAATTATAACACAAAATAATTTTATTTTCCTTGTTACTAAAACTAGAAAAATAAAATACCACAATAATTTTCTGTAACACAAATTAATATTCTGCAATTGTTAATGACACCAGTATATTACTACTGGTTGTCAAAGAAAAGAGACAGTATATTACTACTATATGTCAAATAGCATAAACCACTATTTGTTTTTCCGACCAGAATATGTCTTATGAAATCACAGAAAATTAAATACAATGAAGATTCCAAAAAGATTCTGTTTTAAGATTGTTGGACAATCTTCACTGTATTTAAAAAGATTAAATCGTCTGTTGTGTACTAACAGACACTAGAATATAAAAAATAAAGGCAAGGAGAGAATTGGTTTGAATTCCAACAAATCAAACTCGAAATAAATAAATCAAATACAAAGAAATAGCTTTTATTTTGTTATAAAACAAAATTAAAATCTGATGTTAAATAATATAATAAAAACTGAAAATAAATTAAATAATTACTGATGTTAATTTCTTCGAATTATAACTGATCAAGTCAGTATTTGACACGTGTCCTTAAACAGATTCGTCCTCTCACGGTGTTTCAGAATTTGACGTCTATTGCTCCCAGGATGAAATGATCTACTACATACATAGCAGCACTACAAAATTGTTTGTCTTACGAACACACTAAGTGTTTACCACTCTTCTCACAAGAAGATAAATGCAACAAAAATGAAGAATAAATTTGCAATATAGGGGAGGAGGGGGCAGGGGGGAGCTCTATTTTATAGAGGATAAAAAACGGGAAGGCGCCTGTTTGGATGTACCGTAAAACTAAAGCCAGTTATTTCCTGGTTTAATTTGAATTCGAGCCGCGCCCGGACGGACGGCGGCGGTGCGCGGTGGGTGATTTTTTGGGTCCACTGGTCCCAGCCCATAACCTCTCCCTCTAAACACTTGGGTACACCCTTGGGCCCCCCCAAAGTACTAAACCCATGCGTTATAAACCCATTCTAACTTCCCACCAGATGCAAGTGGGACAATCTTATTCAGATTACCTTTAAGGATTTTTTACCAAACTCTATTTCCATGGAGCATAACTTTAGCTTCAATTTCCCATTCACTCGTAATGGTTTTGAGCAACCACAATATAACCACGTGAATCCCAACCACGGCATAGAACGTGTTTATCACTTTGACCCGTGAAAATCGACCAGCACGGGGGCCCACTTAAGAAATGAGACCAAACTTATAAAAAAGAAAAATTCTACATTTTATCTATAATTTTATAACCAATTTCCAAACAGCTTACCCCTACCATACAACACCTGCCTTCCATCCTCTCCAACTTTTTCCATGTTTGTTTTGAAAATAATATTGATTGCTCCATATCTTTAAGTTTAGGATCTTACTTTATCCTGTCAATGATTGGATGCTGTTTTCTTCTTTTTATTCAATAGTATTTGCTTCCTGTAAGCATTTTATCTTGTCTTATTTCAAAAAGATATTAAACATAGAGAAAATATCATGACAATTCTTAATAAATTATCAAATTTTTCTTACCAAATCTCTTCACATGGTTGTAAGACCAACAAACCACGATTTGTGGTGGATCCCCACTCTATGTAGGGTGATAGAAAATTTAGTAATTATTTTGATATCCCTATACATGACTTCGCTAAAACAATATTACCATACACGCAACTACAAGAAAAAATTGCCTATATTTGGCGACTAAAAGTTTAGCTCGCCAACAAGTCCGTTTTTAGTCGCCGAAAGCGAGTTTTTACTTTCAGCGACTACTTTTTATGTCGGCAAAAAATGCTCTTTAGCGACCAAACTTTTTTTAGTCGCCAATAGTGATTTACACTTTGTACAATTCCAAATTTGGCCGACTAATCTTTTAGTCGTCAATAAGTCCAGAATCGGCCGACAAACGGTTTAAGTCGCCCCAAAATAAACACTTTTTGGCGATAAAAATTTTTCGTCGCCCCCGGTCCTTCCTCAAAAAAAAAAAAAAACCAATTTTCCTTTCTTTTTCTTTTGAGAATCACACCCACCTAACCTCTCCCACATTCGAACCGCCAACACCTTTAGCAACACACTCCCTCACTATGCTATCTTCAACATCACATGAATATATATGCAATATATATTATTTATATAGTATATTGACCGGTATTAATACAAAACTATATATATAAATATAATTATTTTTATTCAATATAATTTATGTAAAAAATAAATTATTTATTAAAAAAAATTTAGGCCACTTTTGGCGACTAAATCAATTATTTAGTCGCCAATTCTATTATTTTGGGCTATTAATTAATTTTTTGTCGCTAAAAAAATAAGTTCAAATTAAAAATAAGCAGTTTTGGCGACTAAATCTGTTTTTAGTCGCAAAAAACGTCCCCTTTTGGCTACTAAACTGAATTTTAGTCGCCAATTGACTGTTTTTAGCTACTAATTTTTTTTTGGTAGCCAAAAAGCTTCATTTTCAACGACCAATCTGTTTTTAGTCGGCAAAACACCTATAATCGGCGACGAAAATGTTTTTTAGTCGCCAAAACCATCACTTTTGGCTACTAAACAACCTTTAGTCGCTAAAACCCCTACATTCGGCGACTAAACTGCCTTTTAGTCGCTAAAACCCCTGCATTTGGCGACTAAACTCTTTTAGTCGGCAAAAGTGTTTAATTTTGGCGACTAATTCCATTTTAGTCGCCAATTCTATTACTTTCAGCGACGAAAAATGAAGTTTTAGTCGCCAAAACGCTTTTTCTTGTAGTGACGATATGATACACCATTCAGAAAATAGAAAAACTAATACATAATTCATATCCAGATATGATTCATAATGTGCATCTTTAAAAGATATGCTTCAGTTCCAACATCATTATGTATGCATGATATGCTTACATAAGAACATTAAATACTCTTGGCTTCCTTTGGCAAGTTTAGCTGGGACTAAAATAGTTATTAAAAAATAAAATAGATTAAAAAATTAATAAAACAAAATATTACATCCAAATTATAATAATTTTATTTTTTCTCTCACAAAAGTAAAAAGAAAAAGTCAAAAAAATTAAATCGAACAAACTTTTTTGCCCGAGTTAAAAGCCAAAAAAACTAAAAAGCCAATTAAAAAACAGTAACAGAGTTCACTAGACTTTGTTCTATTCATCTAAAAGCATTTGGATATTTTTACTTGAGAAAAATTTGCCGGGGAGAAAATTCATGTTCTCTTTGCTAAGTTATAGAACTTTAGTATAATTATTTCCATATTTCGATGTACCAAAAAAAAAAAAGTACAATTATTTCCCGGTTTAGACTTTGCTCCTATGGGTTAGTGACGTGTGAAATCCTAACCTGCTCTACTTCAATCACTACAATAAAATTAATTATTTGCCACTTTACATTTACATGCATTTGATGCATGTTGTAATATGTATATTTTATGATAATTTTTTTATTTACAAGCCGTTAATGATTTATCAATAATAAAATACATATCATGTAAATTGTTGTTTCATATATTTTTGACATGAAAAAAATATCGTAAAAAATTTGCACTTTTACAACTTGCAAAAAAATATTGTGAAATATTTGCACTAATTGCATTTCACGTCGTAATATATTATAACTTTATATTACATGCTAATGTATGTCATGAAAATTTCTACTAATAAAATTAAAAATTAATGTCAAATCAAATAATATTTAACACCAAATAATAAACGGGTTCAAACCCAAAAAATAAAAGGGTAAATTATAAATACACCTATTGATAGTTGTTTAAAATATAGATTGTCCATTGTGATTCGGGAAATTGCATCCTGCCCCTTCAGATTTTTAATCGCATAACAAATTGTCATTTTTATTAATAAATTATCAAGTCAATTAACAATTTTTAATGATGTCAAAAATATATTTTAATTAAAAATTCAGTTAATTTTAGAAAAAATTACTCATAAATCCCATATGGAAAATGTTGCTCCATTTAATCTTAAGTGTTTTCTTTTAAACTAGTCAGTCATTTTTATTTTTTGTATGTTGTATTTCTTTGATTTATTAATTTTAGATTTTACTTCTTTGCCCTAGTTGTGATTTCATTTTGATTTTTTCCTATTGTTGGGTGTGTGTAGTTAGGTATGTGTCCAACATTACTATTTTTCTAAGGGGTTTTGAGTGGAGTGATTTAGGGGGGTGGATGATGTTTCCCAGTTGATGTTTTATTCCTAATGTGGAATTAGGTTTTGTGCTGAAGAGTTGGATGTGTTTCATTCTTTTGTGTTGCTGATTATGGGTTGGTGTGTTTCACAGGCTTTGCAACTTGTTTGAGGTTGGTGTATATATATATTTTGATCTTTGATCTAATGTATATGTTTTGGAATTCAATTTCATGGGTAAGTCCCATTATGGTGTTTACGTTGTTAATTTGTTCTTACATTATTTTTTGTGATGTTATTTTTTTGTATGTATGGTTGAAACGTGTAGCCATTTTTTTGATGATGAGTGTGACAACCCGACCATCTCATATGCCTTAAGTCATTAATTATATGTGTGATTATATGCTTGATGTGAAATTACATGTTTAAATGTGTGAATTACATGATTATGAAATTGAATCTGCCGATTATAAGAAAATCTATTGAAATTTTGACCTTTGGACTGAAAATTTAAAGCCTTAGAGGCGCGATAAACCAAAATCAACCACATAGTTATAGTTAGCATGATTTTTAGAACATAATATGAAGTTTTGTAAAAATTTGATTCGTAACGAATTAATTAGGTTTATTTAGGCTAAACTCTTAATTAAGCCTAACTTAGACTCAATAAGCTAATCCTTAGTAGACAAGAAATATATACATGAGCCTTAGGAGACTTAGACTTAACAAAAACACAAAATATCTCCTGATGGAGCTTCTAGAGGAAGAAAAGAGAGAGAGCAAAGGAGAACTCAACCTAAAGCTTGGAGATTGAGGAATTAAAGGGGGAAATCAAGCATATAGTTCAAGGTAAGTGTAATCAACTAGAATACTCTCAATCTTTCTTCAATTAATTAAAATCAAGCCTTAAGGTGAAGCTTTTACACTCATAAAAGTTAGGGCTTTTGAGTTATCATCTCGATTGAACACATGTCATGAAAATGAACATGTAATCCTTGGGTTGGTTTAATTAAAGGGTTGATTCTTATATTTTGAGGTTGTCTTGAGTTGGATTATGAGAAATTGCCTTCTAATCTTTAGTCTTTGCATTCTTTGAACTCATGTAAACATATACGAACATATATAACATGAGAAAATGAAGGAAATATGAAAATTAGGGTTCTATATGTCAATTAAAGTAGGTTATGAGCTAATTGGGCTTGAATGTCATGTTTATTATGTTCATATATTACGTTTTTGCTAGAAATTTGCTTGAATTGGGCCGTAGAAGTGCATATGGAAAGCTTGAACTTGATGAATTTCCGGACTACACAAACAAAGCTAGAATCGCACGTACGACGATCATAGCCACACGTGCGGGGTTCACAGCTGCATGTGCAGAAAATAGGGCAAGCAAACCTAGCATTTTGAAATAAAAGAACATCCAGCACCTTTTCGCATGTGCAGGAAACAGGGGAAAAACAGTTACGTTTTTGTTCATCTTTTTGAGCCTCTGAATTTGTTAATGAGTGTATTTAACCCCTCTGAAATGCTTAATGATAAATAGAAACTGGACGAAATGAAGGAATGAGTAATAAAGAGGCTAAGGAAAGAATGAATTGCTTATCAAGTTTGTATGTGTTTAATGTGTAAGTTACTCGTCGGAAGGGACCATTGCACGACCAAACCACTGCGAGTAGTAGTAGTGTAACGATATGTTATAACTTATGCATTTTCGATCACGAATGACATGCTTATACAAGTTGTGTTTTGTTTGAGATGATTGAGCATTTGACCACAATGGCATATGAAATGGACCTGAGGTCGTTTTGTTTCTATTATGTATGATGGGCCCGAGGCCGTTATGTCTGATGTGGATTACTTATGAACTATGGCCCTAAGGCCGACAGAGATGGAGACATGTCGATATTCCATCTACCCTATTATGTTTAGAACAACTATTATGCTGGGCCTGAGGTCGTTCTGTATTATGCTGGGCCCGAGGCCGTTCCGTCTTATGTGGGCCGGAGCCCATTCTGGAATGTGATTATGACTAAGACATGTTTAGGTTATAAATATATAAGATATATGCTCATTCATTTGAACCTTCGTACATTATTATTAATCACTGAGCCTCATTCACTCCGTATTTTTATATGTATATGTAGGTGATCAATTCGGAAGCCAACCCTAGGTCAGCTTCAGGAGTCTTTTGGTGGACCTATTTTGTTAAGCCTCCAAAATGGAGCCTTTTGTTTTTGAGGATTTTCTATGATGGAAAATTTTGTTATGTCTTTGGTGACTTTTGTTTGGACACTTGTTAACATGTAATTTTGGGTTGCTAACTCCTTGTATATACGTACATGACTCGTACTCGTATGTATGAACTGTGCATGTGAACTTTCTATATATGACATGATGTTTAAAATCCTGGCATGTACGCACTGCTCAATGAACGTTCTATTATTTTATTTGCTTCCGCTTAGGCCCCGTCATTACAAATTCTCTGTAATTTGTCTGAGGCCATAGGTAATCAAGATGTTACTAGCCTGTCATGATCCAAACTTTTAGGGGCGGGTTTGGGTCATGTTAGTTTGGTATTAGAGCATGAGTTAATACCTCACACACTGGTCCATTTGAGCTATAAGGAGTCTAGAAAAGACTTAGGGTACATTCATGATGTTTCTATATGATGTGCATACAATATGAAAGATGGTATAATGATTTGTATATGTTATGCAATGAACATTGTCAATGTGTACTTGGTATCTTTTCTATGTGTATTATAATCCATTATTATATAGACCATGGTGAGGACGAAAGCAGAGGAAGTGGATGCGTCTACTTCCATACGGCTTGATAGATTGGAACGGATGATAATAGACATGGCAGAAGCTATGAGACATCATCAACAACAACAACAGCAACTACCACCGCCACCAATGCCTATACCCCCACCAGAGGTACAAGACCATCAAGTCGAAGACCGAACAATTGCCCTTACGAAAGAGTTTAAGAAGATGAAACCACCATTGTTCAAAGGGGGAATTGATCCGATGAAAGCAGAGGCATGGGTGCTGGGTATAGAAAAATTGTTTGAGGTCTTTCCATGTACCGAGGCATAGAAAGTACAACTTGCTGCTTTTACTCTCAAAGATGAAGCACAAAAATGGTGGATGCTCACTAGAAATGAACATCAGGAATTGAATTGGGCTCGATTTTTTGAGCTTTTCTATGACAAGTATTTCCCACAGTGTATGTGAGATACGAAAGTGATAGAATTTGAGACTTTGAGGTAAGGAAACAAGACTGTAGTAGAATATGAAGCACAATTCGCAAAGTTAGCCCATTTCGCACCAGACATGGTGGATACAGATTATAAGAAAGCAACAAAATTTGAAGGAGGACTCCGGAACGCCATTCTGGATTGGATCAATGTGTTAAAATTGCCTACATATGTCGATGTGTTAGAAAGGGCAATAATGGCTGAAGGTAATATAGCTGCTCAAAATCAAATTTCTGAGTGGAAATGGAAGAGACAGAGTATGCAAGTGCAAAGGGGACTGGTGTTATCACAGAATAAGAAACCGAATTTGGGGACCTCTAGTACTTCCACCTCTACTCGTGACTCGACGTCAATTTGTCCAGAATGTGGGAAAAGACACCGTGGGACTTGTTATCAGGTAACTAGGCTTGCTTTAAGTGTGGAAAGACGGGCCACTCAGTGAGGGATTGTCCTCAGAGAGAATGACATAATAAGAATAAAATTACTACAAGTTCAGCCGACTCAACTCCAGCTTCAACAACAAAGACTGCTGCAAAATCTACCAGTACCAGAGATAATGTGAGGCAGGGAAGAGTATTTTCCCTTATTCCCAGTGATGCGCAGAATACAGAGGCTGTGGTATCAGGTACATTCTCTCTCAATGGTCACCCCGCTCAGGTGTTATTTGATTTGGGTTCTACCCATTCATTTGTATCAAAAACATTTGCAAGTAATTTGAGTAGACCTATGGAATCATTGCATTATATGTTGTGTGTGTCTTCACCATCTGGGGGCTCCATGTTATGTACTTCTATTTATCCTGCATGTGAGATCTCGATTGATATCGATTGGGAATGAGATCAAAATAATCCATGCCATTCGGTGTTACTAATGCATCGACGACCTTCATGGATTTAATGAACTGTGTTTTTAAATCGCACTTGGATGAATTTGTAGTTGTGTTCATTGATGACATACTCATCTATTTGAAAAACACTGAAGCTCATGAGAACCATTCGCGATTAATTCTTTAAACACTTAGGGATAAGAAATTATATGAGAAATTGAAGAAAATTGAGTTTTGGTTGCATGGAGTGGTGTTCTTGGGACATGTAATTAATAAGTAAGGTGTTTCTGTGGACCCACATAAGATAGAAACCATTTTGAATTGGCCAACTCCAACAAATGTGACTGAGGTGCTTAGCTTCTTGGGTTTAGCAAGATTCGACCGGAGATTTGTTAAAGACTTTTCCAAGATTGTAGTGTCGCTTGCCCAATTGACCCAGAAGAGTGTTCAATTCTGCCTTCCAGAAATTAAAAATGAGGTTAATTACAGCACCAGTTCTTACTTTACTGTCTGATACTGAGGGGTTTGTTATTTACAAAGTCGCCTCTTACAAAGGATTGGGATGTGTACTCATACAGAATGGAAGGGTCATTACATATGTTTCTCGTCAACTCAAGCCTCATGGAAAGAATTATCCCACACACGGCTTGGAGCTAGCCGCAGTGGTATTAGCTTTGAAGATATGGCAACATTATTTGTATGGTGCAACATGTGAGATCTACACCAACCATAAAAGTCTAAAGTATTTCTTTACTCAAAAGGAGTTAAATATGCGACAAAGACGGTGGTTAGAACTCATCAAGGAATATGACTTGCAAATCCACTACCACCTCGACAATGCTAATACGGTTGCAGATGCTCTTAGCAGAAAAGTTATGGGGAATTTGGTAAGTTTGCTCACTGGGCAAAAAAAGTTGCTACTTGAGTTGGAAAGAATGGAAATGGAAATTGTGCAACATGAATAAGGCGCAGTGTTAGCGGCAATATCAGCTCAACCAACAATTATTGAAGAAATCAAGCAAAGGCAAGTGGAAGATGAGTTTCTGAAGAAATATTTGTGATGAGATAGGAACAAAGCCAAGGCCTGGGTTTACCCTTGAAAATTCAATGTTAAAATTTAGAGATAGATTGTGTGTCCCAAATATTCCAGAAATTAAAAGTAGAATTATGGAGGAAGCGCATAAGTCTAAATTTTCATAGCATCTTGGTAACACTAAAATGTACCAAGATCTCAAGAAAATGTTTTGGTGGCCAAGTATGAAGAAAGAAATTGTAGAGTTTGTTTCAAAATGTTTACAATGTCAACAAGTAAAAGCGGAGCACCAAAGACTGACGGGTTTACTTCAACCTCTCCCAATCTCGGAGTGGAAGTGATAACACATAACTATGGATTTTATTATTGGCTTACCTCGAACACCTCAAGCTATGAATTCCATATGGGTTACTGTTGACAGACTAACTAAATCTGCTCATTTTCTGCCTGTGAAAACTCAATATAATGTGGATAAACTTGCTACTGTGTATATGAATGAAATTGTTCGATTACATGGTGTTCCAGTTTCAATTGTATCCGATAGAGATCCAAAATTTGTATCCAGATTTTGGCAAATCTTACAGGATGCTATGGGAACAGAGTTAAGGTTCAGTATGGTATTCCACCCACAAACTAATGGCCGATCAGAGAGAACAATACAAACATTGGAGGATATGCTTCGGATGTATGTCTTGGACTTCTAGGGCAGTTGGTAAACTTATCTACCATTAGCAGAGTTTGCATACAACAATAGTTTCCACTCAAGCATCAGAATGGCACCATATGAAGCTTTATACGGGAGAAAATGTCGCTCCCTAGTGTATTGGACCGAAGTTGGTGATAGATCATTATTTGGGCCTGAAATTGTACAATTGACGACTGAGAAAATTAAGACCATTCAGCAAAGATTGAAAACCGTTCAAAGCCGGCAAAAGAGTTATGCGGATCACAGAAGAAGGGGTTTAGAATTTGAGGTTGGGAATTATGTTTTTGTTAAAGTCACCCCAATGAAGGGCAAACAAGATTTGGCAGGAAAAGGAAATTGGCACCCTAATATGTCAGTTCGTTTCAAATTCTGGAAAGAGTAGGTCCAGTTGCTTATCGTATTGCTCTACCACAGAGTATGGAACAAATACATAACGTGTTTCATGTATCAATGCTACAAGGTTACCTCCAAGATCTGTCCCATATTATAGACTACCGTCAAATTGCTTTGGATGACAACATGACCTATGAAGAGAAACCTATTCAAATTTTGGATCGACAAGTGAAATAGCTACAGAACAAGACAATTCCAATGGTGAAAGTTGACTGGTAGGACCATTACGGGAAAGAAGCCACTTGGGAAAGAGAAGGAAATGAAACAACGGCATCCGAAGTTATTCCCAACTTGAGGTAAAACAAGTTTAAGGTACCAAATTTCCTAAAAAGGGAAGACTGTGGCAACCAGACCCTCTGATATGATTTAAGTCTTTAATTATATTTGTGATTATATGCTTGATGTGAAATTACATGTTTAAATGTGTGAATTACATGATTATGAAATTGTATCTGTCAGTTAGAAGAAAATATGTTGAAATTGTGACCTTTGTCTTGAAAATTTAAAGCCTTAGAGGTGCGATAAACCGAAACCGACCACATAGTTATGATTAGCATAATTTTTAGAACATAATATGAAGTTTTGTTAAAATTTGATTCGTAACGAATTAAGTAGGTTTATTTAGGCTAAACTCTTAATTAAGCCTAACTTAGACTCAATAAGCTAATCCTTAGTAGACAATAAATATATACATGAGCCTTAGGAGACTTAGACTTAACAAAAACACAAAATATCTCCTGATGGAGCTTCTAGAGCAAGAAAAGAGAGAGAGCAAATGAGAACTCAACCTAAAGCTTGGAGATTGAGGAATTGAAGGGGGAAATCAAGTATATAGTTCAAGGTAAGTGTAAATCAACTAGAATGCTCTCAATCTTTCTTCAATTAATTAAAATCAAGCCTTAAGGTGAAGCTTTTACACTCATAAAAGTTAGGGTTTTTGAGTTATGATCTTGATTGAACACATGTCATGAAAATGAACATGTAATCCTTGGGTTTGTTTAATTAAAGGGTTGATTCTTATATTTTGAGGTTGTCTTGAGTTGGATTATGAGCAATTGCCTTCTAATCTTTAGTCTTTGCATTCTTTGAACTCATGTAAACTTATACGAACATATATAACATGAGAAAATGAAGGAAATATGAAAATTAGGGTTCTATATGTCAATTAAAGTAGGTTATGATCTAATTGGGCTTGAATGTCATATTTATTATGTTCAAATATCATGTTTTTGTGATAAATTTGCTTGAATTGGGCCTTAAAAATGCATATGGAAAGCTTGAACTTGATGAATTTTCGGATTGCACAAACAGAGCCAAAACCACACGTGTGACGACCACGGCAGCACGTGTGGAGCTTGCAACCGCACATGCGGAAAACAGGGCAAGCAAGTCGAGCACTTTGAAATAAAAGCATATGCGACCGCACGTGCGGCACTTTTCTGCACATGCGGTGGAGGTCTTCCGCACGTGTGGGAAACAGGGGAAAAACTAAGGTTTTTGTTCATCTTTTCGACCCTTTGAATTTATTAATGACTGTATTTAACCCCTCCGAAATGCTTAAAGACAAATAGAAAATGAACAAAACGAAGGAATGAGTAATAAAAAAGGGTAAGGAAATAATGAATTACTTATCAAGTTTGTATGTGTTTAATGTGTAGGTCACTCGCCAGAAGGGACCATTGCACGACCAAACCACTGTGAGTAATAGTAGTATAACGATATGTAAATTCTTGGCGTCTTGATGATTTTTGAAGTGTCTCTACCACTCTCTTTGAGTTCATCCCATGATAAGAGGGAGGGATGGTCATAACCATTGCATTTCATTGATTTTTGTCCAAAATTGTATCCAGAATCATCAAGCAATCAATTTTCTCATTGATGGCTTTGGAAACAATTCTAGCCTTCTCTTGAAACTTTTCCATGATAGAGAAGGAAGGAAGAGACAAACATAGCTTGAACAACTCTGTCTGAACTGTTTTCACTTCAGAACACAAAATAGAGTTTTGCACAAAATTGAGGCACGACCGGCCTTCTCTATGCTCGATCGGGCTTCGGCCGGCCCTCAAAGTTTGGTCAATAGTGTCTTTTTGTAGAAAACAGAAAGTAGTGGTTGAGGTGAAACAGAGCAAGCTTGGGGCAAACAGAGCTGTTGTTGAGCACCGTGCATGTACATGCAAGGAATTCTTACACATCCTTGCTTATATTATGATCATTGCAATTAATTAATTTAATGTTATTTATTGTAATTAGTCTCGTTAATTATTAAGTGTTATAATTATTCATTATTGTTTATTCGTAATTGTTGTACTTAATTAGCTTAGATAGCTAGCTTCTTTACCTTGATTATCCTTGTTGTAATAGCATAGCTAGTTAGTTAATTAGCCTCGTTTATTTATTCATTCAGTTTTGTAATAATTAGTTTAATTCGGACTTTTCGGACTTTGATTCACACCCTCTTGCATGAGGGCAATGTTGTAAAAATGTGTATGTCTTCTAACCCCACGCCTTTCTCCCTTTTACTTATTTTCTTACGATGGTTAGTATAGGGCATCACATTTCATTAGCATTCTTATGCTTTGCATGCATTGTCTTACATGCATCCAAGGTTCGGCTCATCATACTAATCCAATATTAAATGTTCAAATTCATTTAATTGAATATGTGATTTATTACATGTCTTGAATGGAATCATACGCCATGCTCATAGCCGAGCCCATAAAATACATAATGTGTGTGTTGCATTAGTCATATTGCATTAATTAGGAGCATGCATATTTTTCTAATTATTTTGCTTTGTTTTGGCTCAAAGTACTTGGTGAGCATTTACTTGTTTTAGCATATTGCATTAAATGTGATTGTTGCCATGTCAAAGCATGAATACCATGAGACTAATTGCTTAAATGATATAACTGTTTGAATGCTTGTGGATAAAGGCTAGTTGCTTGAACTAAGATAGTTTGAGTAAATGTCCATTTTTAAAGCCCACTTTTTCAAGTGGCAAATTTACAAAACAATTTCAACAAAACATGAGATCAAATGTTCCAATTCTTGTAAACTAATCTATATTTATATGTACGTCACATAGTAAAGAATAGCTAATAAATCGGAACAAGAGCATTTAATGTAAATAAGAATCGCATCACGATTAGTAGAGGCTGATATTTGATTGGGCAAGTGGGGTGCTCGATTCATGACCTTCCCCTCTCGTACCTAAGTTACTGAGCTGAGACACTTTGGTGATGACGGACTAATGGCCTTTGGCACGAGTCTTGGGTTTCCTAAATTTCCTAAAAATATTTAGGTGGCGATTCTGAAATCTGGCAAAACAGTCCATTTTTGGCATTTGATTCAAACATCGATTTTCTAAAAAAGAATTGCCGGATTTTGACTATTTTTGTGTTTTCACTATTTCACATTGTACTTGTGAAATCAGATTCAAAATCAGAAAGTGGAGTCCGAACTGTAGGGCTATTCGCCTTCCAAAAGGAGCGTAGAAAGTCATGCTACGGGTGGATATTTTCGGGTTGTAGTATCTTATTGAGCTCATCGCTTGTTGGCATTCATGTTGCCCTGGTGTTTTATGCCAAGTATCAAAGAAACTGAAGGAAAACACCGAGGTCTTGGAAGACGACGTTCAACCTTGGTTAGCTTGAAGTGTGCCCAAGTCCTTTGAATCCCTTTCACGAGTTGTCTAGTTTTCTATAATTTTTTTTTTCTTCATGAATGTACTAAGACCAAGCTTTAAGTTTACTTTGGAGTTGTAATTTAAGAACTTTTAATTTCTGTTTTGTTAATTAATGGATGATGGAAAACTTGGTGGCAACAATGATTAGAAGTTCTTAATTAAGAAAAATTGATTTTTAGTTTTAAACCTTATTATGATGTCCTCAAATTTTGGGGCATCACAAGATGGTATTAGAGCTCTAGGTTAGAATACCTAGGGACGATGGGAAGAGGTTTAACCTCAATTGAGGAGTAGTGTTATGTGTTAGAAGGAATAGAGTTATGTGACTCACGATTTATGCGAGCTTTATGCTAATCATAGTAACTATCCTTGTTTGATCCTAATTGTACCTCTAGCTTTACTCCAAATTTGTCAGATGTAAAATCATCACTTCTCTATCTTGATTGAACCTTTCCAATTCGGCAAAGTATTGTCGTAAGATGAACAATTGGCAATTTTTTAGCTTTGATTATTGTATCTTTTATGTGGTTCTCTTGAAAATCCAGTTGCATTTTTTTAATCTTTACAAGGTGAAGAATCTTAGGTATTTGGTTTGAAATGTGTATGGCCAAACACAATTTCAATTCAAATATCTAGTTTGGTCACCAACTCCATAGTGTTAACCCTATTAAAATTCCAAAAGCATCATGTCATCGAACTGTACCGTCTATTCAAATTCCATTTGAATTTTGGTGTTAATTATGCCATTGCCGTAGCCGCTTCATACTCTTTCTTCTCTACTACAATTGTGCGAATCTTGGGATTGGAGTCAGGTCAATTAGAAATGGTCATGAGTGTAGAACCACATTTAGGTAGTTTAGTCCGAGTAGATCACGTGTGTAAGTCCTACAACTTAGAAGTCTCTAACCCATGACGTCAACCAAAGAATAAACTGATTAGCGGTCAATCGAATATAGATTGCTACCGTAGGTTAGTGATGACTTTTTACTTGATGATATGGTTTTTCAATTTAAGGGGATAGATATGATTCTTTGTCTCCTACGTATCGCAAATCATAATGGCATGACCTGCTGTGACTCGACTTTTTCAGGCCCCTTTTCGGAAGGTGAAATAATCTCTACAGTTTGGACTCTCGTGGTTCTAAATCTAATTTCACATGTGCAATGTGAAATTGATAAACACCCAAGAGTCCAAATTCGGCAAATCTTTGGGAAAATCAATTTTGAATCAAAGATGTCAAAAATGGACTACTTTGCCAGATATAGAGTCGCCACCTAAATATTTTTGGGAAATCTAGGAAACCCATGACTTGTGCCAAAGGCCACGTGTCCATCATTACCAAAATTGTCTCAGCTCGGGAATTTAGGTATGCGAGGGGAAGGTCATGAATGCATTTGAGCACCCCCGCTTGCTCGATCAAAGATCGGCCTCTACTAATCATGATATGAATCTTATGTACATTATATGTTCTTGTTCCGGTTTATTAGGCTAGCATTATTATGTAGTGCGTACACACACAAGTATAGACTAGGTTTACAAGAATTGGAACACTTGATTCATGTTTGCTTTGAAAATAGTTTTGAAATGTGTACCACTTGAAAAAGTGATTGCATATAAACATTACTCAAATTAATCTAATTCAAGCAAACAAGCCTTCATCCATAGGCATTAAAGCAGTTATAACATTTAAGCAATTAGCCTCATGGTGAGCATGCTAGACATGACAACATCAACACTCATGCAATTATGCTAAAGCGAGTAAAGGCTCACCTAGTACTCCAAGCCAAAAAGATATGAATTAGAAAAATGCATGATTCCTAACTATGCAATATGACTAATTCAACACATGTGGTATGCAACTAATAGGCTCGGCTACTAATATGGAATATGAAACAAGTGAATAGCATGCGGTCTAAGCACGTATTCAAAGAAGTATAAGAAATAACAATGCAGTTAGAATGATGAACCGAGCCTCGGTGCATGCAATACCAATGGATGCAAACATGAAGTATGCTAATTGAAACATGATGTCCCTAAACTAACCATCATAAGCTAGTAAATAAAATGGAGAAAGACGTGGGGTTGGAAGACATACACATTATTACATTGCACTCTCACAGAGGAGAGTCCGAATGAATAAACTAACTAACTAACTAGCTAACTAATTAAAGCTAAGCTAACTAAGCTAATTAATACAAAATGAAATGAATAAACTAGCTAAGCTACTTAACTAATTATTACAAACCAAAGTAATTAACTAACTATTGTAGTTAACTAAAACGATTACAACATTACAACTAGCTAACTGTAGACACCCCATTTTTGACCGTCTTCAAGACTTGGACGTCACCGTTGGAACACTCAGTGATCATCCGTGCTTGTGTTCGTCTCGAGTTCCCAGAGGTCTCGGCTGCGCGCCTCGCCTCAGGATCACTCGACTCGACTTTTTGGTGTCTGGTTTTGCACCAAACACTTGTGTTTTTGCCTTGAAAGGCAAGGAATGGCTTGTTGGCCATTCCCACACCCCACCGGCTGTCCCCTCACATCACCGACCGTTTATTGGTGCCACCGGTAGTGGTTTCTTAAAACCAATGGCCGGTCGGCACTATATTTTGCCGACAGGCACTTTATTTGGCCGGTGACTTTTTGTTTTGCTGGCCGGTGTGACCCTTTTGCACCCTTTAGACTTGGTGCATGCCAGCTGTGCCAGCTGGAATGCACCAACACTCCTCCCCGTGTATGAAGTGGCTGTTTTGCCCCTTTTGCCCCCTTTTGGTGAAAGCGTCTTGAGGAAGCTTGACCCTTTGTTAAAGCTTCCTCAAGAAGCTTGGCCAGCTGTCCTAGCTTCCTCAAGAAGCCTTGACTCGTTTGCCCCATTTGCCCCTTTCACTTAGCTTCTTTGAGAAGCTTAAATCATTTCCCTTTGCCTATTTAAGCACCTCTCTTCTTCCATTGTAAAAGGGTTGGAGTTTTGAACATAAAAACTAGAGCTTATATACATATACATCTGATATATACACACTCTCTCTCTATATATTTACCTCTCTCTCCTCCCTTGTGTGTGTTTTCTTGGCCTAAAAGTGCATTTTGCCTTACTTTTGCACTAATACACACACTATTACACCTTGGTCCGAGATTGAGAGGCATTGAGGGTTGTTTTTTGAGATTTTGGACTGATTTTGCTCAGTAGAGTGTGGCTGGACCAACTGTTCTTGAAGTGTTCTTCAAGGGTAAGACTTTCACTTTATTATCCCCAATCTTGCATTGGCTTTTGACCTATCTTGCATATTGATTTGAGCTTTGTGTATAACTAAAAAAAGTCTTATATTTTCATGGTTAAGAACTGTCATTAAGGGTGTTTTGGCATTGGGGGTCGAAATCCCCCTCTTAGGTCTCTTTTGGTCCCTTTTGGTGTCTTTTTCTTTAAGCCTTATTTGCTTTGTTGTATTAGCCTTGCCACAACTGAAATCCAGTGGATTTTCAGTGGTGAAGAAGATGATTTGAAGTCTTGTATAGGGGAGGGACACCCCTCTCCCTTTGTGTCTCATTTGTGCATGTTTTGGGCTCATAAGGGTAGTATATATGCTCGGTTGTTTTTGGCTCCATATCAGATGTTTTTGGTGCTATTTAGGTCACATGTTATCTTTGTTTTTGGTCAGATTTGTGGCCCTTTGCATGCTTAGCATACTTTCTTTGTATTCCCTTGTTTGTGCCTAGAAATGCATCATGACTTTTGACTACCATGCTCTCATATTTTGGCTTCACTTTGTGAAGTTCTTGACCATGTTTTGTCATGCATGAGGTCTGTTGGCCACTGATTTGGTCTTGTTTAGCATGCTTGATATAGTTGCTTTGCATTTTGGATCATGAGCCTTGAGTGTATGGACCATTAACATGCCTAGCTTGGCCTATTATCATCATTTGGCATTAGTCGAGATCATATTCCAGTCCATATAATGTGGTTTTACATTGTCCTTTGTGTCTCTTTCAATGCCTTGAAGTGTTGTGTTTTCATGCCTTGACATGTGCATTGTGTATGCCTATGTGTTTGGGTCATTTTAGCGCTGCTATACCAGCGGGTTTTGGAGCTATTTTGCATGCCAAAATTCTGTTTTTGGGTTGTATAATTCATGCCATGCTTGTTTGGATTAGTGGTAGCGGAGTGCCCTGTTGTTATGCCTTAGCCTTGGGCCCCTTTTGACTTGCATGCTTGTAGTGCATTTTGTCCATCACTTGAGGCACTTTTAGCCACTGTTTTGGGGGGTGTTTGAGGCCTCCCATTTCAGTCTAAGTCCCTTCTTGGACATGGTGGTATGCTTGACTTATTGCCTCTAATTGCATGCGTGCATTGTACCATATTAGCATTACGTGATGAGTTGCATTGTAGCATTGCATATTAGGAACATTGTATGCTTGCCATGATATGTTGCATTACATTTGGCATGTCTTGCTTCTTTTTTTTTTTTTGTGATATGTTGTATTTTTGAGCCATGTTTGCATAACATGCATTGCATTGCTTGGTTTGGGGTGTCAAACCAAGTGTGAGGGTTAAGAAGTGCTCATACCACGAGTGATGTAACACGCCTTAACTCTCAGTCACCGAGACCCTTGACCTTGACATGATAGGGTCTTGGTCTTCATTCGTATGTTGCATGCATTTTCATTGAATTGCAACCTTGGCTCCTTAGGCTATCACGCATCAAAATGCATGATTGATGGCCCGAGGGTCGAGGGTCATGCTCCCTTGAGTCCCTTGCATGATAAGGAGTGTGCCCGCACATACATTTGCTTGAAATTCCATGCCATACACTGTCTATCCTTGTTGCTGTCAAAAACCAGTTTCTGCAGGGAGTTTTTGCCGACCGGCACTGTAGAGTGCCGACCGGCCATGGATTGGTGGCCGATAAATGAAACCCCAGCCTATGAATGAGTTCCATGGCCGGTGGGTATTCCCTTCAGCCAATGGTGTCCTACAGGGTTCACGGAACCTGTCCCAGGATTTTGGCAGTTTTCAGAGAATCAAGGCAGTGTAAACAGAGGCAGCAGTGGTATGGTACGGGCTTTCGGGGTAAGATAAATTCGAGCATGCATCATTCACGCATCCCGAGGCAGTGGGCTGCGGCCATCTTCTCTTTGCATTTAATTTGTTAATTAGATTAGAAATTTTGTAATAATTAATTTAATATTATTTATTCGGACTGTAATATTTATTCGGACCCTCCGAGCGAGGGCAATTGTGTAATAAGTGTGCGTGAGTGTGTGTATGTCTTCCAACCCCACGTCTTTCTTCCCTTTTATTTACCCGCTTATGATGGTAGACTAGGACATAGATACATGCGTGCATCCACACATTTGTCTTACATGCATCGGGCTCGGCGCATCACTCTAACTGCATTTGTATTTTAATTTCAAATTGAATACGTGTTAGTTGTAGCATTTCACATGTCATTGTAGATTAGCCGAGCCTATCTTAGTTACATTTTGCATGTGCTGCATTTGCCATCTTAACATGAACTAGGATCATGCATATGATTACTAACTAGTTTCTGTTTTGGCTTGGAGTACTCTGTAAGTTCTTTTGCTTTAGCATCCTTGCATGCATGTGAGTGTTGCCATGATAGCATGATTACCATGAGGCTAGCTGGTTATGTGATATTACTGCTTGAATGCCTGTGGGTGAAGGTTGGATTGTCTGAGTTGGAATAGCTCATTGAAATCCGTGTTTCAGCCTACTTGTGTGTAGAAAATTCCAAAACATCTTTCAAAAGAAACGGATATGCAATGCTTATTTCCAAATTAGGCGATCTGGTGTATACTTTGGTGCTGCGCGCATAACATAGTAATTCTAGGTTAATAAACGGAATAAGAACACATAACGTTTTCAAAACTGGACATCATGGTTAGTAGAGGCCGATCTTCGGATCGGGCGAAAGGGGCTGCTCATAGCTGACCTTCCCCAATCGTACCCAAGTTCCCGAGCCGAGGTAGTAATCATATGCAGACCTTCCAGCGGGACCAGCTCCGCCCCCGATTCCACCACAGGTATCCAAGGCGCCCACGCCTGGCAATATACCGGACTCTCATTTTGAGTTCGAAGTGGACCCCACAGCCGTAAAATTAAGCAAGTTGGAAAAGAAGTTTAAGAAGTCCCAGAGAGTCAAGACCATCCCTGACATCGAAGATGGATACACCGACACAGCTGTGACGCTGCCTGACAGATTCAAAATGCCGCAGATTGATCGATTTGATGGGTCCGGGGACCCCATGGTGCACCTGAGGTTGTTTTCAGATATCCTAAGGCCAATGGGCCTCATTGGACTGCAGAAGCTGTCTCTATTTGGCCGGACCCTGTTGGGTGTAGCGGCCATATGGTATGCCAAATTGGAGGATGACGTCAAGAGAAGCTGGGACGAAATGGCTGAGGCCTTCATCTTGCAGTACTCATACAATACACAAATCGAGATTACGACCTGAGATCTCGAGACAACAAGGCAAGAACCCAAAGAGAGCTTCTCAGAATTCGTGACCAGATGGCGGGCTAAGGCTTCGATGATGACCTTAAGGCCCACAGACAAAGATCAGATTCGAATGATTGTGCGCAATCTTCAGCCCAAGTTAATGCAGAAGATGATCGTACTCCCCTTTCCTACCTTTTCTGATCTACATGAAATGGGGGTGCAGATTGAGGATGCCTTAAAGCAAGGCTTAATTGATAATGACCGGAAGCAACCACGCAGAACTTTCAATCGTAACACTAATGCAAGCCCGAGTGGCGCTACAACTACCAGGACCTCCGAAGTGAGTATGGTCACCACCAACCCTCCCCCAAGAACTATGGCAGCCGCACCATTCTCTGGTGCATCCGGAAGTAACCCACAAACAGCCAAATACCCATCCAAAAACACCAGAACCTTCGCTCCGCTTTATATGCCCCTGTCCAAAGCTTTGGGGGTTTTAATCAGAAAAGGGCATCTGAAGCCCCTAGAGCCGCGACCTTTACCAGAAAAACTCCCCGCTACCCACAACCCAGCCAAATATTGTGCATTTCACCAACAGCACGGTCATGACACCGATCTGTGCTTCCGATTACGTCATGAGATTCAAGATCTCATCGATAACGGGGTGATTTTGCCTCCCGAGAAACCCAACGTTACTATAAACCCTCTCCCCACACATAGCCAAGCTCCACCACCCAAAAGAGTCAACTTCATCCAAACTGGGGTCGTGCCTTACGATCCTAGCATCTATATCACTCCTTCCCACCTGCCTAAACCAGAGGTAGTCCTTCCTGACTGCACTGACTTGTGCATGATGGACACCTCCATGACCCGACGTAAGCCAATGGTGGTGACTAGCGAGAACAAGGGAGAGGAGATTCCAAAGGAGAAGGGGGTTGTTGAGCCAGAGTCTGCGGAATCTGGGAGTGGTGTTGAGAAAGCTTATAGTCCAGGTGGCTACATTTTGTCAATAGGCCAGGATAGGCTAGATATGGAACTACCAACAGAGGGGGAGCTGTGTGTGATCCAAGGGGACAGTCTGGGACATGGAACGGATGATTTAACGGCTGTGGAAGAGGACCTTGCCAAGCTCCAGTTTTACAGTAACCAAGATCCAGGAGACTCAGCCGTCAACTGGTTCGATTATGAGGAATCAACAGAGGCTACGGGATGGTTGGACGATCAACCAGATGTGGTAGAAGAGTTTCAGCCACAACAAGGCCCGGCAGGGACAAGAATGTCAGTGATAGTCGGAAGGGTTGAAGAACAGAGTGCGTCGCCGGAGAGCGCCGGTGTTAAGAATTTCGCTTGGGATTGGAGCATTTCGAGTACGGGGATTACTGAACAGTCGGCTGCGTTGACACAGTCGAAACAGGAAAGATTCGAAGGTTCCAAGAGAATCAAGAAGGCAAAAGCCCATGTGGGGACTGAGACTACTGTGAGCACAGAAATGGAGAATGCTGCGAGCATAGGGATAGAAGGTACTGTGAGTGTGAGAACAGTCATGCCAGAGTCGGACAGGTGCCTATCGGCTGCAGATGGAATGTGGTGGGAGGACGGTGATCTATGTCTTACCCACACAGACGAAGATTGGGGCGGTAACCAACCAGATGATACCTGGTATATTGGCGAAGTCGATCACATGACTAGGAGTGGACGGTATTTCAAGCCTCCACACCTAGATCAACCAGAGGCATCTGGAAAAGATAGGGAGGCAGAGAAGCAAAAAGAAAAGCAACTCGAGGATGAGGCCGTATTGAGACAATTGAAAAAAGAACAAGCAGACATTCCATCTGGGGGCTGCTTAATGGCTTCTCGAGTACATAGGCAGGCTGTCCTTTCAGCCATGGACAAGGCCAAACTCTCGATAGAGACTACACCGGAGCAGTTGGTTGGACTGGTTTTTCCGGGAGGAGCTACCCCGATGTTGACATTTTCCGACAAGGAATTACCACCCGAGGGGGAAAACCATAACAAGCCACTCTACATCTCTATGGAGTGTAGGAATAAATGGATACCGGTGGTCCTTGTTGACACAGGGTCCGCCATCAACGTTTGCCCGGCAAGGACAGCCTACGCGATCGGTTTGAAAATCGCGGACTTTGTGCCAACAGCCCAGGTGATTCGGGCATATGACAACACAAGTCGGGAAGTAATGGGAACAATGAAGATCTAGACAAATGTTGGGCCGGGACAACATGAGATAGATTTTCATGTCTTAGAGGTTCCCGCCACTTTCAATCTACTCTTGGGGCGGCCGTGGCTGCATCAAGTCAAGGCAGTCTCTTCTACTTTGCATCAAATGGTGAAATACCCCTATGGAAAGGGAGTAGCCATTGTTTTTGGGAATTCATCGATCCATCCACCGCCGGAAGTATCTATGCTCATAGCTGACCTTCCCCGATCGTACCCAAGCTCCCGAGCCGAGACAACTCCGGTGATGGCGGACATGTGGCCTTCGGCACCGAGTCAGGGTTTCCTAAATTCTCCCATTTTAAAATATTTAGGTGGCGACTCTGTATCTGGCAAAGCAGTCCATGTTTGGCACTACTTTTTCAAAAATCTGTTTCTCAAAATGATTTGCCAGATTTGGACTCTTTGGTTCAGATTAAGAACCGTGACACAAATCGAGTCCGAACTGTAGCATGAGGCCCACGGGCGCGTCTACACTTGGGTTATCTGCCCACCAAAGAGGATTAGGTACGGAAAGGTAAGGAGATGGCTGGGAGAGCCAAAGCGAAGCAGGTAGGGAAGCCTTTTGAGTTAATGCACCGGCCCATTCAGGGTACCCTAAACGGACATTTCGTCCACGAAGGGGAGGATTTTCCGTTTTGCGGCTTCCCAGAGCCATGGTTGAACGCAGAGAGGAAGCGCGTACCACGTTTTGAGATCTTCTTCGACTTGCAATTATCCGGGGATGATGTTGCCGAGGAGCAGGCAGACCTATCAGCTGAGGTTGAGCAGTGTAAAAGTGTGGATTCCGAGAGCAATGAATTTGAAATGGGGTAGCGCTGGCTTGTCTACTTTCAGATCCTCCGATCAAATAGAAATTCTTGGGGGATAACTCCTTGGTGTCCGTGATAGGGAATGAAATGGCTGCAGGCCTACCATCAAACATTTTGGATGCATCCATCGCACCCTCTTTCATCTGGCAGTACGAGAAGGGATTTTTGTCAGGCAGCACCGGGTCAGGTAGTGAGCCGGAATCTGATTCAACCGAATCTGTTGAGTCAGAATCAAGTTCCAGCTCATTTGAGTCTGAGTCCGGTAATCCTAGGGGTGATAACCTGGATACCACAGTCCTGTCCAGGTCGTCTTTTTCTTTCTCTTTTGAGTCTGTTGTAATAGAAGAATCAGACGAATTGGATGTGCTTAATGAGAATGGAATAGCTGTGGTTTCTGAGTACTTTTCTGTGCTTTTGATTTATTGTATTAATCAGGACTTTCAAAATTTTGATGAAAACAACGAGGAAGAAATTCCTCCAGTTTTACAGCGTCTAATTGATCAAGAGCAGGAGAGATTTGTTAAACCCTTGGTTGATGAAATCACTATAGTTAATGTGGGTACTGAGGAGGACCCGCGATTGGTCCAGATCGGGTCCACGTTGTCTTTGGAGGAACGCGAGCGCTTAGTTGCTTTATTAAAAGATTTCAAAGATGTTTTCGCGTGGTCCTACAAAGACATGCCTGGAATCGATCCTGAGATTGTACAGCATCGGATCCTTCTTGACCCCGAGGCCCGACCCGTTAAGCAGAAACTCAGAAGGATCCGCCTCGACTGGGCTCTCAAGATTAAAGAAGAGGTCACCAAGCAAATTGACGCAGGGTTCCTGTTGGTATCCGAATACCCAACTTGGTTGGCCAACATTGTTTCGGTGCCAAAGAAGGATGGCAGGATCCAGGTATGCATGGATTTCAGGGATTTGAACAGAGCCAGTCCGAAGGATGACTTTTCCTTGCCGCATATTGATGAGTTAGTGGACTTCACAGCGGGGCATGCTTTGCTTTCGTTCATGGATGGATTCTCGGGCTATAATCAGATAGTGATGGCACCTGAAGACCGGGAGAAAACTGCTTTCACCACCCCGTGGGGGACTTACTGTTACAGGGTGATGTCGTTTGGGTTGAAGAACGCTGGAGCTACATATCAATGGGCCGCGACCACAATATTGCACGACATGATCCACAAAGAGGTTGAGGTGTATGTGGACGACATGATTTTCAAGTCCAAAGAAAGAGAGGGCCACTACACCGCCTTGCAAAAGTTCTTCCAAAGGATCAGAGAATTTTGGTTGCGGCTGAATCCTTAGAAGTGTACGTTCTGTGTCACAGCAGGGAAAATGTTGGGGTTTCTGATTATACAGAGAGGTATCGAAGTCGACCCTTCCAAAATCAAGGCCATCTTAGAAATGCCACCACCAAGGACTGAAAAGGAGGTGAGGAGCTTTCTGGGTAAAGTACAATTTATAAGACGGTTTATCTCAAAATTAACCTTGACTTGTGAACCACTTTTTGGTCTCCTGAAGAAAGGAAAGAAGTTCCAATGGGACGGCCGATGCCAAGCTGATTTTGAACAAATCAAAGAATACTTACAGAACCCACCCATGTTGTCACCGCCCGAGCTGGGAAAACCGTTGATTTTGTATCTTTCAATAACTGAGACTACGATGGGCTGCATGCTAGCACAAGAATCTGAGGACAAGGTGGAGAGGGCTATCTACTATCTGAGCAAGAAGATGTTGGAGTATGAAACCCGCTATACACCGTTGGAAAAGGCTTGCTTAGCCTTGGTATGGGCTACCAGGAAGTTGCGGCATTACCTGTTAGCTCACTCTCTAATGTTGGTTTCAAGATTAGATCCCATCAAGTATTTCTTCGAGAAACCGACGCTTACGGGTAGGCTAGCTCGCTGGTTGCTTTTGCTTTCCGAATTCGATCTGAAATACGTGATGCGCAAGTCAGTCAAGGGAAGAGCAGTAGCAGAGTTCTTAGCCGATCATCCAATGAAAGGAGGTGAAGCAGTTGAGTACTTATTCCCAGATGAGGCCATTTTTCATATCGAAGATGAAACTTGGACGATGTACTTTGACGGAGAGTCAAACCAATACGGATATGGGATAGGGGCGTTGCCGATAGCACCCGATAATTCCCGTATTCCTCTAGCCTTCAAACTCCGATTCAAAGTCTCGAACAACGAAGCAGAGTACGAAGCATGCATTGCTGGTTTAGCAACAGCCTTGGAACTAGGGGCAAAACGGTTGGACGTCATCGGGGACTCGAACCTTGTTGTATCCCAAGCTAAGGGGGACTAGAAAGTCAAAGAGAAAAAGATGATAATGTACCACCAGACCTTGGACCTGCTGATTCCTCGGTTTTCCCTACCCCTCCAAGGCAAAGCACAAGTGTTTGGTGCAAAACCAGACACAAAACAGTCGAGTCGAGAGGTCCTAAGGCAAGGCGCGTAGCTGAGACCTCCGGGAACTCAAGACGAACACAAACATGGATGATCACCGAGTGTTCGAGCGGTGACGTCCAAGTCTTGAGGACAGTCAAAAATGGGGTGTCTGCACATACCTTATGCTCGCATGTTTGCATCCATTCATCTTGTCTTGCATGCACCAAGGCTCGACGCATCATTCAAACTACATTGCGATTTCAATATCTTATTTGAATACGTGTTTAAATCGCATGTTGTTCAAATTGACTCATATGCCACATTAGTAGCCGAGCCTATTAATTGCATTGTTGCATGTGTTGCATTAGACACTTAGCATACTTAGGATCGTGTATTTTTCTAACTAGTTTATGTTTTGGCTTGGAGTACTCAGTAAGTCTTTATGCTTTAGCATACTTGCATGAGTGCAATTGCCATGTTGCCATGATTCGCATGCTTGCCATGAGGCTATGTGCTTAAATGTTAAATTACATGAATGCCTATGCATAAAGGTTTGTTGTTTGAATTGGAACGATTCAACAATTAGGCATTTTAAGCCCACTTTGTTGAGTGGCAAATCATGTTTTAAGCCCACTATGTTTGGTGGCCAAATCCGCATCTTTAAGCCCACTTAAGTGGCAAGTACAAAACCATTTTTGCAAACAACATAAGTTGAATTGTTCCAAGTCTTGTGACTAGTCTATACTTGCTTGTATGTGTCACATAGTAAAGTTAGCTAATAACCGAAACAAGAACACATAATGTTTATAAAAATACATATCATGATTGGTAGGGGCGATCTTTGATCGGCGAGCGGGGATGCTCATTTCATGACCTTCCCCTCTCGTACCTAAGTTCCCGAGCTAAGGCAACTTTGGTGATGACGGACACGTGGCCTTTGGCACGAGTCGGGCTTCTTAATTTTCCCAAAACAAAAATATTAGTAGGTGCGCGACTCTGTATCTAGCAAAGCAGTCCCAACTTTGGCATTATTTGATTTAAAATTGATTTTCAAAATTGATTTTCCCGATTTTGACTCTTTGGTGATTATCGATTTCACATTGCGCACTTGTGAGACTAATTCAAAACCACGGGAGTCCGAACTATTTGAGGCCTTTCTTTCACCAGCGCTTGCTTTCACAAAGCAAGATGCGGCGAGAATAGGCAAGGGCGAGTCCACAGAGGCGGCCTGCGCAACTTTAACCTTCTCAAATAAGGAATTGCCGCCAGAAGGCTCAGCATACAACACACATCGTATACTATATCCAGTGGGAGTCGTAGGGAAAAATTAATGTGCCAGGTCGTTGTTGTTTATAGATACTGTAGATCAGCTATAAATTGTCTGTCCGCGCGCTTCACCAGCATATGTCATCGGTTTGAACCAAACAGATTTTGTGTATCCTAAGCCTAGGTGATTCGGGCATATGACAATACGTGCAGAGAGGTTATGGGCACCGTACAGATTAGAGTTCAAGTGGGCCTAACTCACAGGATATCGAGTTCATGTCCTAGATGTGCGACCACTTTCAAATCTATTGCCTAGGAAGGTCGTAGCTGCACCAAGTAAAGGCTGTCTCCTCTACCTCCACCAAATGCTGAAATATCCCATGGGAAGGGGTGGCTATTGTGTTAGGGAATTCATCTGTACATCCTCTGCCAGAGGTAACTACACTTGTGTTGGAAATTGTTCACGGCAATAAGGATGTTTTCTCTCTGGATTTACCCTAGATGAGGCTCGGGCCAATGCAAACCAGCTTGGCAGCTGATGAGGGCTTTTGTCAGTGGCCCAATTAATCTACTTCATGAACAACCTCCACATATGCCAAGAATGGGGTGGGAAGAAAGTGCCATAAGGGCATTACTGCATTGGCCGAT
>NW_021025869.1:944664-966653 GCF_004153795.1 Camellia sinensis
TGCAGCAGGATACTCTATCCCCTCTGGCGGGCAGGTCTGATCATGGCCAAATTGGCGTCGAATCTGGAATGGGAAGTAGAATACACAGTGAGTGAGACCAATCAATTGAATCCCAGTCTGCCGGGACATGTTGTAACTCATTGCCGGAAGGCTGAACCAAGGGCACCGCCAAGCAATACGGTCTGCAGACAAACAGCACATCCAAGCGAACCACCATCCCTCATCAAGGGCATTGACTAGACGGTGCCGGAAGAAGTAGCCGCGAGCTGAATATGCTGGGCCAGAGTCCACAACCTGCAGTTTGTCCATCAACTATACCTGGGAAGGGATGAAAAATGAGAGAATAAAGAATAGAGTGATGTACGATGAGAGAAAAGTGAGAATAGGGTTTTTGTGAGAAAAACCGAGCTCGAGGGCCGAGTGATGTGAGCGATACATATGTGACATTGGGTGGGAAACATTACCTGTAGTAGTAGTGGACTCCCTGCTAATCTGGTCGTCTCACGACGATAAAAGGCGTCTAAGCCCATCAACGTCTCAGCCAGAGTCATGGCAATACAGCTCTTGCCCTCCTTCAAGCCTTGGACAACCTCGGTCAGCCGGGCACTAGACCCTCCGGAGCCTGAGACAAATAGAAAATGAGATAGCATGCACAAACAGAGGGCGTGTCGCCGGAAGCCTTGCCAATGATGGTTGTTGCGATCACCGGCATCAGAAAACCGATCGATCAAACTCGAAAAATCCAGCATCCCGTCACAAATCAGAGACCGAGCGTCACGCATAATGAGTCCACACATTTGCCCTAAGGATTGGGCATGGCCAAAATTAAGTTGGGGCAGGAGCTCCTCGTCGCGCTCGGACTCCATTAACGCTCGGAAGTCTTCGAAGGTAGGACATATCTCTTGCCCAGCGAAGCTAAAGACATGCGTCACCGGATTCCAAAACCTTGCCGCGGCATGGAGAAACGGAAGGTGCAACGGGGTACGACCCAAAGTGAATAGTGCATTTATGTCGAAACCCTGGAAATTCAACTTTTCCGAGCCATCCAAGCTAGCAATCCAAGCTGTGAGATTTTGAGCAAGAAACTCTTCCATTAGAGCAAATCAGTGTGGAATTGAGAAAAACTACGAAGCTGAGGTCTTTTGTAGGAGATAAGGTTGGGTGGAGGACAGGTGTCAACATTCTGGTGATTCCTCCATTCATGGGCGGCCGGCCAAATATTGTGCCGACCGGCCATCACTTTTTGCCGACCGAACAAATTTCTGGCCGATGGCCATTTCTTGTGGCTGATGGCCTCTACCCCTGGCCGATGGTCTTCCTCCTTGTTCCCTGAGCTGTTTATGCTAGGGATTGGGGAACTCCACCACCTCCAATCCCCCCCGGTGATTGATTCTTGCGAAGTCACACCTGTCTGCTTATCGAGTTATTGTACATTTGCTTATCGAGTTGTATTTCACTCCCTTTGAGTCTTTGATTTGTTTATCGAGTTGTACTCACACTTGATTGGTTATATCATGCCTTTGTTTTGCTTATCAAGTTGTAAGTCGGTTCACTACCTGATTATTACGATGCAAGTACTAAATGTTCAAAACAGGTTCAATTTCGTGCACATTGTGGTGTGATACCTTGCGATGCGACGCATAGAAAATTTACAAATGCAACATCTTTTGAACAAAATGGTCGTTTCATTCCCATCACATGTTTTGCAAAATATGTAATTTTGAGAAAGCATAAAACCTGCCCGAGGCAGTGCAATGTGCTTAAACTACCAGTAAAAGGGAAAGTAAAGCATAGAATGGCAGGGTAGCAAATTGTCGGAATTGACACCAGTAAACTCCCCTTGCGGTCAACGCACCTTCCGCACCTTTGTTCGGGTCAACTACATGGTTTGGCGCCTTCATCACTCGAGACAATGTGGGAAAGCACACTTTTGAAACATGAACCTTCAGGTTGACCTCAGGCCACAACTTCTACGAGCGATGCTCGGTACGTACGAAGAACGTCCCTTCCCGTATACTTTTCATGTCTTGTGGATTCCACAAATCGTTTCAATTATGCTGTGTTACAGTATTTTACATTCCAGCATTGTGGATAACATGTTTTTACTTACACGTGTACATTCAACTCTTCTCATACACACTACTTGCGTAGACCGCATGTTTGTAATCAATTTCATTACTTGCGTAGACCGCATGTTTTGCTTGCGTAAATCGCACGTTTATAATTAATTACGCTACTTGCGTAGACCGCATGTTTTGTAATCAATTTCATTACTTGCGTAGACCGCATGTTTATAATTAATTACACTACTTGCGTAGACCGCATGTTTGTAATCAATTTCATTACTTGCGTAGACCGCATGTTTTCCATGCGTAGACCGCACGTTTATAATTAATTACGCTACTTGCGTAGACCGCATGTTTGTAATCAATTTCATTACTTGCGTAGACCGCCTGTTTTGCTTGCGTAGACCGCATGTTTGTAAATCAATTTCATTACTTGCATAGACCGCATGTTTTACTTGCGTAGACCGCATGTTCCGCTTGCGTGGACTGCATTCTTATGTTCAAATTCATTACTTGCGTAGACCGCATGTCCTACTTGCGTAGACCGCACATTTGAAACCAATTTCATTGCTTGCGTAGACCGCATGCTTATAATCAATTTCGTCGCCTGTGTAGGCCGCGTGCTCCGCTTACATGTCTGTGCCTTCATAGCATTGTTATGTTTCCCACTTGCTTTGCGTTGTCATGCATTTTCATGTACATTAATATGCATGTTGTTAATCGCATTGTACCTGTTAAGTTTGTTTTCTTTGCAGGCATGATATTGTATGTACGGTTCATTTAAGGCTGGTGTAACCCGACGAACCGGACAGGTATGGTACACTCCGAGTGAGACATATCGAGAATCGTATAATTCTCTTACATCCTCTCTGCATTGTAGTGTAGTTTGGTGTGTGCTAGCTTAAAACTGTCGCATGTTATGCTTTGTTATAGCTTTCTTTGCATGATCATAAGTTATGTTCGACTTTGTGCATTGTCTTGCATTTTGCCCCTACCTTTGGGCACATATCCTGCTTGTCTTGCATGTCTGTCTAAGTCTTTGGCCTTGTCAAAAATGGGTCGTCTCTGGGCTTTGACATTCACTCCCGTCATTGTTATGACTTTCGAGTTTTGTCAAAGAGGGGCAACTGTAGACACCCCATTTTTGACCGTCCTCAAGACTTGGACGTCACCGTTGGAACACTCAGTGATCATCCGTGCTTGTGTTCGTCTCGAGTTCCCAGAGGTCTCGATTGCGCGCCTCACCTCAGGATCTCTTGACTCGACTTTTTGGTGTCTGGTTTTGCACCAAACACTTGTGTTTTTGCCTTGAAAGGCAGGGAATGGCCAACAAGCCATCCCCACACCCCACCGGCTGTCCCCTCACATCACCGACTGTTTATTGGTGCCACCGGCAGTGGTTTCTTAAAACCAATGGTCGGTCGGCACTATATTTTGCCGACCGGCACTTTATTTGGCTGGTGACTTTTTTTTTGCGGGCCGGTGTGACCCTTTTGCACCCTTCAGACTTGGTGCATGCCAGCTGTGCCAGCTGGAATGCAGCAACACTCCTCCTCGTGCATGAAGTGGCTGTTTTGCCCCTTTTGCCCCCTTTTGGTCAAAGCTTCTTGAGGAAGCTTGATCCTTTGTCAAAGCTTCCTTAAGAAGCTTGGCCAGCTGTCCTAGCTTCCTCAAGAAGCCTTGACTCCTTTGCCCCCTTTGCCCCTTTCACTTAGCTTCTTTGAGAAGCTTAAATCATTTCCCCTTGCCTATTTAAGCACCTCTCTTCTTCCATTGTAAAAGGGTTGGAGTTTTGAACATAAAAACCAGAGCTTATATACATATACATCTGATATATACACACTCTCTCTCTATATTTCCCTCTCTCTCCTCCCTTGTGTGTGTTTTCTTGGCCTAAAAGTGTATTTTGACCTTACTTTTGCACTAATACACACACTATTACACCTTGCTCTGAGATTGAGAGGCATTGAGGGTTGTTTTTTGAGATTTTGGACTGATTTTGCTCAGTAGAGTGTGGCTGGACCAACTGTTCTTGAAGTGTTCTTCAAGGGTAAGACTTTCACTTTATTATCCACAATCTTGCATTGGCTTTTGACCTATCTTGCATATTGATTTGAGCTTTGTGTATAACTAAAAAAAGTCTTATATTTTCATGATTAAGAACTGTCATTAAGGGTGTTTTGGCATTGGGGGTCGAAATCCCCCTCTTAGGTCTCTTTTGGTCCCTTTTGGTGTCTTTTTCTTTAAGCCTTATTTGCTTTGTTGTATTAGCCTTCCCACCACTGAAATCCAGTGGATTTTCAGTGGTGAAGAAGATGGTTTGAAGTCTTGTATAGAGGAGGGACAACCCTCTCCCTTTGTGTCTCATTTGTGCATATTTTGGGCTCATAAGGGTAGCATATATGCTCGGTTGTTTTTGGCTCCATATCAGATGTTTTTGGTGCTATTTAGGTCACATGTTATCTCTGTTTTTGGTTGGATTGGTGGCCCTTTGCCTGCTTAACATACTTGCTTTGTATTCCCTTGCTTGTGCCTAGAAATGCATCATGATTTTTGACTACCATGGTCTCATATTTTGGCTTCACTTTGTGAATTTCTTGACCATATTTTGTCATGTATGAGGTCTGTTGGCCACTGATTTGGTCTTGTTTAGCATGCTTGATATAGTTGCTTTGCATTTTGGATCATGAGCCTTGAGTGCATGGATCATTAACATGCCTAGCTTGGCCTGTTATCATCATTTGGCATTAGTTGAGATCATATTCCAGTCCATATAATGTGGTCTTACATTGTCCTTTGTGTCTCTTTCAAAGCCTTGAAGTGTTTTGTTTTCATGCCTTGACATGTGCATTGTGTATGCCTATGTGTTCGGGTCATTTTAGGGCTGCCATACCAGCGAGTTTTGGAGCTATTTTGCATGCTAAAATTCTGTTTTTGGGTTGTATAATTCATGCCATGCTTGTTTGGGTTAGTGGTAGCGGAGTGCCCTGTTGTTATGCCTTAGCCTTGGGCCCCTTTTGACTTGCATGCTTGTAGTGCATTTTGTCCATCACTTGAGGCACTTTTAGCCACTGTTTTTGGGGGTGTTTGAGGCCTCCCATTTCAGTCTAAGTCCCTTCTTGGACATGGTTGTATGTTTGACTTGTTGCCTCTAATTGCATGCATGCATTGTACCATATTAGCATTACGTGATGAGTTGCATTGTAGCATTGCACGTTAGGAACATTGCATGCTTGCCATGATATGTTGCATTACATTTGGCATGCTTTGCATTTTAGTGATATGTTGCATTTTCGAGCCATGTTTGCATAACATGCATTGCAATGCTTGGTCTGGGGTGTCAAACCAAGTGTGAGGGGGGAGAAGTGTTCATACTACAAGTAATGTAACGCGTCTCAACTCTCGGTCACCGAGGCCCTTGACTTTGGCATGATAGGGTTTTCGTATTCATTTATATGTTGCATGCATTTTCATTGAATTGCAACTGGCTGCTTAGGCTATCACGCATCAAAATGCATGATTGATGGCCCGAGGGTTGAGGGTCATGCTCCCTTGAGTCCCTTGCATGATAGGGAGTGTGCCCGCGCATACATTTGCTTGAAATTCCATGCCATACACTGCTGTCCTTGTTGCTGTCAAAAACCAGTTTCTGGAGGGAGTTTTTGCCGACCGGCACTGTAGAGTGCCGACCGCCGGATGTGCCGATAATATGAAACCTGCCGATGGATGAGTTCCATGGCGTGGTATTCAGCATGGTCCTATAGGTTCAGGAACCTTCAGGATTTGCAGTTTCAGAGAAGCAGGGCGTGTAAACAGCAGCAGTGGTATGGTACGGGCTTCGGGGCAAGATAAATCCGAGCATGCATCATTCACGATCCCGGCGGGGTAGCGGCCATCTTCCCTTTGCATTTAATTTGTTAATTAGATTAGAAATTTTGTATAATTAATTTAGTATTATTTATTCGGACTGTAATATTTATTCGGACCCTCCGAGCGAGGACAATTGTGTAATAAGTGTGCGTGAGTGTGTGTATGTCTTCCAACCCCACGTCTTTCTTCCCTTTTATTTACCCCTTATGATGGTAGACTAGACATATTTAAATTAGCATACCTTATGCTATGCATGCTGATCCACACATTTGTCTTACATGCATGGGCTCGGTGCATCACTCTAACTGTATTTTATTTTAATTTCAAATTAATACGTGTTAGTTGTACATTTCACATGTCATTGTAGATTAGCCAGCCTATCTTAGTTGCATTTTGCATGTGTTGCATTAGCCATCTTAACATGAACTAGGATCATGCATATGATTACTAACTAGTTTCTGTTTTGGCTTGGAGTACTCTGTAAGTTCTTTTGCTTTAGCATCCTTGCATGCGTGTGAGTGTTGCCATGATAGCATGATTACCATGAGGCTAGCTGCTTATGTGATATTACTGCTTGAATGCCTGTGGGTGAAGGTTGGATTGTCTGAGTTGGAATAGCTCGTTGAAATCCGTGTTTTAGCCTACTTGCGGGTAGCAATAAGAACACATAACGTTTTCAAAAACGGATATCACGGTTAGTAGAGGCCGGTCTTCGGATCGGGCGAGAGGGGGTGCTCATAGCTGACCTTCCCCAATCGTACCCAAGCTCCCGAGCCGAGGCAACTTTGGTGATGACGGACACGTGGCCTTTGGCACCGAGTCAGGGTTTCCTAAATTCCCCCATAAAAAATATTTAGGTGGTGACTCTGTATCTGGCAAAGCAGTCCATGTTTGGCACTTCTTTCAAAAATCTGTTTTCTCAAAATGATTTGCCAGATTTGGACTCTTTGGTTCAGATTATGAACCGTGACACAAATCGAGTCCGAACTGTAGCGGGGTCCCTCGCGGACGTGTTACACTAACTATGTTAACAAATTAAATAATTAAAAAACAAATGTAATTAAAAGAAGTAAGTAAGCTAAACAATTAAGTACTAAGCTTACTACTCCGCCTCGGGAAGTGAGGGATGTTCATGCGCATGTTCGGTTTCCACCCGAAAAGGCCACTGTTTTGCTTCCGGAGAGCCTCTGTTGCACAGAGAACACATACAGTGTTGCCCACTTCTAGAATAACTCTGTTTTGTCTCACAAACACACCGCTGAATTTTGCATCAATGGCCAGTCGGCTAGTGAAGAAGGTTGCCGACCACCAGTGATAGCCGGCTGGCCATCAAAGGTGGTCTACTGGCCACCTGCTGGCTAATGTTGCCCAGTTCATCATCCTGCAATAGAGAACAAACAGAACATGCACAGGGTATTCTTAAGGGTTGTCTGCACAACTCACCCATCCTTTTCATGAACAAATCAAAGCAGTAATGAACTTGGTTCACAAACCACCAACTCAAGCAATTTTATTGCATGATGGCATACGAACCAAAGGTGCAAGTTCAATAAATGCAACAAAACATGACTCTTAAAACCACCTCCCTACCATGGAAGATCAAGGGAAGTAGTGACCTTGGAAACTAGAACCATTTCATCACTAATGAGTATGAAATGCCTCAAGCTTCCATGTGTTCAATTAACATCCGATTGAACACTTTATTATCTTACACCATTTTAGTCTCATTTTAAATTACCAACCATCCTTTAATTCATAGAGTCCAATGGTGAATTTAAGTCCTCTAAATGGAAAGAGGGCTCAAACCAAAAGTTATTTTAGGCATGAAAGAGACATCATACCGTTGGTAATGAACCCCAAAGCGATTAAACCATTAAGCATGACATCTCAATCTTATGAGTTAGACAAACAAGTTGTTTGAATCACTTTCAAAGCAAAACAAAAGCTAAGAAAGGAGGGAAGTTGCAGAGGTGCTTAATGGTGATCACAAGTATGGAAAGCCATAAATAAATGCAATCAACTCAAACAAGATGGTGTCTAAGGCCTAGAACACCAAACTCATGAGAACTATTACATTATAAGCATGCAAAATAAGGCTCAAATGCAACTAGTAGCTTAAAACAGTGCTAAAACAGTGTAAAATAAGTCCTAAAACATGCTGGAATTAAGATAACAAAAGCTAGATTAATATGCTAAAACATGGCACAAGCTAGGCTAGTAAGCAAGATACAAGGAGGGAAGGCTAACTGCTCCAAATTTGGACTCAAAACATGATTTTGGCCACTGAAAAAGCTCTGAAAATCAATGTTTAAAAGCTCAAAAACATATAGCAAAAGGGTGGGAAACACAAGGGTAAATGCCTCCAAAACAAGGTACAAAGAAGGGTGGAACACCCGTCAACCTTTAATGGCCTTAAAAACCAAGTTTCAGCCAAAAAACAGAGCAGTTTTAAAGGCCAAAAATAGTTGAAAAATTGCAAGAAAAGAGTAGACAAAGCAAGCAAATGAGCAAAGCCTTATACCTTTTGAAGAGGAAACCAATTCCAAACAACAAAACCAAGCAAACACACCATCTAGAGCTCCAACAAGGCTCAAGAATACCTCAGCTCAAAGATAAAGAGGTTTGGTGAAGAGTGTATAGGTAAAGGTTGAAGATTTGTAAGCAAAAGTGTAAGAATTTGCTAGAGAGAGAGAATTGTAGAGAGAGAGGAAAAATTTTGCTCTAAAATGTTTTCAATCTTAAAACATGAGAGGGAGGTCTCCTATATATAGAAACCATGAATTCCCCTCAAGAACATCCAGCCCTACAAGTGGGTGAAGATGCATGCATCTGTGCAAGCAGCTGGCACAGTTGTCACAAAATATCAGCAAAACACACTGGTGGTCGGCAGGCCACATTAGTGGCCGGCAACCAAAAAGTGATGGTGGAAAGCCCAAAAAGGTGGCCTGCAGGCCACCAGAAGCTGTAGGCTTAAAGAACCAAGGCTTGGTCTAAGAATGAAGGCAATAAGGGTACAAGGTTTGAAAGGCTCAAAGTTGTGGCATTCCGCTGAGGACTTCGAGCACTCGACGAGCAAATAAACTCATCATCGTGTATGCATGCGATGATGTCCAAGTCGTAAGGGCCGTCAAAATGGGGTATATACAGTTGCCCCTTTTTGACAGAACTCAAAGTCATGAAATGACGTGAGTGAATGTCAAAGCCCGAAGATAACCCATTTTGACAAGGCCGTAAGACTTGGACAAATAATCAAGATAGAAACAAATGGTTGCACCCGCAGACTGCCTACGTATCCGTTTGCAAGGAATCAAACCAGCGTTGTGTAGACGTCCCCGAATGTCCCGGGAAAAATCCCGTTTTATTCATTGGGCTCATTACAGTTCGGACTCAAAGTCACGGTTCTTAATCTGATCTCGCAAAGTGCAATGCGAGATTGATAAATCACCAAAGAGTCCAAATCTGACAAATCGTTTAGAAAAACTAATTTTTAGAAAGAAGTGCCAAACATAGACTGCTTTGGCAGATACAGAGTCAGCATCTAAATATTTATTTTGGGGGAATTTAGGAAACCCTGACTCGTGCCTAAGGCCACGTGTCCGTCATCACCAAAGTTGCCTCGGCTCGGGAACTTCGGTACGATTGGGGAAGGTCATGCAATGAGCACCCCCGCTCGCCCAATCAAAGATCGGCCACTACTAAACATGATATCTTGTTTTTGAAAACATATGTGCTCTTATTCTGGTTTATTAGCCTAGAATTGCTACATGATGTGCACAACATACAAGTATAGACTGGATCGTCTAAGTTAGAACAAAACATCTCATATTTGTTTTTGAAAGCGGTTTGCTACTCGCAAGTACGCTAAAATGCAGATTTTGCCACCCTCAAGTGGGCTTAGAAAGCATGGTGATTTGCCACTCTCAAGTGGGCTTAAAGCTCGCAATCGATGAATTGTTCCAATTCAGATAATCCAACCTTCACCCACAAGCATTCAGGTAGATATATCACATAAGCAAACAGCCTCATGGCAAGCATGCTATCATGGCAACACTTACACTCATGCAAGGATGCTAAAGTATAAATACTTACTTAGTACTCCAAGCCAAAACAGAAACTAGTTAGTAGTCAATGCATGATCCTAGTTCATGTTAGGATGGCTAATGCAACACATGCAAAATGCAACTAAGATAGGCTCGGCTATTCCAAGATGGAATATGAGATGCTACAGATAACATGTATTCAACTCGGAATTGAAATACAATGCAGTTAGTATGATGCGCCAAGCTCGGTGCATGCAAGACAGATGAATGAATGCAAACATGCGAAGCATAAGGATGCTAATTAAAACATGCCCTAAAACTAACCATCGTAAGCTGGTAAATAAAAGGGAGAAAGACGTGGGGTTGGAAGACATGCAACACACACACACCCACTTATTACAAAATTCGCCATCTCGACAGAGGGTCCGAATAAATAATACAAAACCAACTAGCTAACCTAAGCTAATATAATTAAACTAGTTATTATACAACAAAATGAAAAACAAGCTATAGTTAATTATTACACAACACTAACTAATTAACAAATCAACTAAATTAGCAATTAAATAAGCATGCGAACTATGTGAAGTGGGCTGCCTCAGATTTGCCTTGGATGATGAAGGATACATGCATGCTCGAATTTCCTTGTTCGGAAATCCCTCGCGACGCCTTAACTCGTCTTTGTTTGCAATTGATTTCAGAAACTTGCACAAAGCTCCAAAGAGATGAAACTCCACCCTAGGAATCTGTGAGAAGGCTGCCGACCAGCTTATGGGCATGGGAGACCAACTACTGACCACCTTTTATGGTGGAAACCAAAAAAAGTGGTCAGCCAACCAGTAAGTCTGGTCGGCCGACAAGTTTCCTCTCCTGGTTTCTGGTTTTCTGCAACAAAAGGAAAGAGAGAGGTACGACAAAGTATTTGCAACACATGTGTGCACGACTACTCTCCCCACCATTGCATAAGCTCAAGGGAGTGTAGTCCTCGACCCTTGGGCCACCAATCACGCATTTCGATGCATGATGGCCGAGGAGCCGAATTGCACAGCTCAATGTGAAATGAATGCCCATACAAGCACCTAAAGCCAACAACTCCGTCATGGGTAGTCAAGATTGTCGGCGACCGAGAATTGAGGCACGTTTCATCACTTTGAGTATGAAGCGTCCCTCATTTCCCGTGTTCGGACTAACTCCTATTCCAAACACAATGCAACAAACATGGCATGCACAATGCGACTCCAGGTACGCAACCTAAATGCAATGCAACTAAGTCATGCAAACATGCAACTAGCATACACAATGTTATGAACTAACAATGGTATACTCAGTGCACATGACACTTAGAATACACAATGCACATAAAAACTAACATACGCAATGAGATGAACAGGGCATGCACAATGCAATGATCAATTATGTGACAACATGGCGTATTCGATGCTATGGACTACAATGGCATACTCAATGCAAAATGGACTTAAACTAAAATGGATGGGCCTCAGCCACACCCAAATTAGTGGCCAAAGATGATGAAACTAAGGCACACAAAACATATGCAAGCATGCACAATGCTATGGACCAAACTTAGGGCATAAAACATAACTTTCCAAACACATTGAAAGGATGAAATATGGAGTGCAAGGACACATGTTCCAACTCTGAAATGGCATACAAAATGACTCCAAATGATGTAAACAACTCACACAATGCATGTTGAATGGCTCAAGCACCGAAACTAGTGAAGTGTATTACACTATGGGCATGCAAGGCAATGCTCAAATGGCCAAACCAACTCCGTACAGACCCCATGCAGGGCAAAATAGGAGCAAAAGTGAGCTAAGATGATGGCTTGAAAGACACAAAAATGAAGCTCATGCAATGGCTTACAAATGGGGTATAATGATGCAACTCTCAAGCACATTAAAAGAGTGACAAAGATGAGAATATGGCCAAGAAATAAGCTTTGAAATAACATTCCTCATAATGCCAAAACATGCAAATACCTCAAGTTAAGCATGCAAGGGACCTCAAAACTCAAAGCTGGGCAAGGCTATTACACTACAAGCATGCATGGAAAGCATCATTCGACCAAGAGGCCTCAAAACAGAGCTAAGGCAGCCCAAAATATGAACAAAATCAGTTTGGATCATGGCCAAAATATGCTAGAATAGAGGGCCAAAACATCATGCATTTCAAACTAGTAAACATGATTTATACTACAAGCATATGAAGCATATGAGAGGCTACCAGACTAGCCAAAAATAGAATCATGGCATGTCAAATGATGGCCAAAAATCCACTGAGACATGACCAATACATGCAAGAATGAGGTGCTACTTTGATAAGCTATGAAAGGAATTACTCTGCACATGCAAGAGGCAAACACAAGGTGACCAAACCAGCCATAGACAGAGTCTAGGAAGGTCCCAAAAGTCACCAAAAGGGCCTGAACCAAGCCTTGGAAGTATGAAAGTATGTGCTCCTTTGAAAGGCCAAAAATGCAGACAAACAAGGCCAAAACAGAGAGGGTCTCCCCTCTCTGATTTAGGCCCTCAAAACCACATGCCAACCACTAAAAATCTGCTGGATTTCAGTGGCTAAAAGGCCAAGCAAAGATCAACACAAAGGTCTCATGGCATGGCACAAAACAAGGCTAAATAGAGCATACAAGAGGGTAGATGACCCTCAACACTAAAAGAGTCTTAAACAAACATGAAAAACACTTAAATATGAAGCTTTTTCTAGTTGACAACAAAGCCTAAATATGCATGCAAGTACAGCTAAGAGAATGATCAAGATAGAGCTTCAAAAGAGGGAAAAGGAGTTACCCTTGAAGCTCAGCAAAACCAGCAAGTTTTTGGACCAAAAACCAACTCCTCAACCTCTGAAAATACCCTCCAAGAACCTCAGATCAATGGTGGAGGTGTATGGCTATGAGGTGTGGTGCAATAGGTCAAGAACAACACACTTTTGAACCCAAAATGTAGAGATATAGAGAGAGATATATATTTTTTGCCTTAACCAAAATCTGAACCTTTGCTAAGGAGAGGGAGGGCCTCTCTTATAAAGGTTTGAAGCCAAAGCTTCCTCAAGAAGCTAAAAACTTGGATGCAAATCCTCCATACACGTGTATAGAGGATACAGTCTGTGCCTTCCAGCTGGCACAGTTGGCATCTACTCAATCTGACAAAACAGGAGGAAACCAGCTGACCAGAAAAGGTGGTCGGCCGACCACTTTCCCTGGTCGGCCGACCAGGGCAAGTGGTCTCCCAGATAAAAAGTGGCCGGCCAAGGGTATTGGTGGTCTCCACACTGAAAGCAAGCTAATGGTGGAGTGGGAAACCAGTAAATGTGGCCCAAAGATCAAGAAAATCGGCTAGCGGGGAAAAGTGGTCTCTAAGGAGAAAAAGTGGTCTCCCACCCTTGTACCACCTCCCAAACAAGGAAAACAAGGTTCATGCCAAAAATGAACCAACACGGATGCAAAACGAGAGTTCGGGAGGCAAAGCGCGCGGCCGGGGGCCTCGAAAACTAGCTGTTGAGCACAAAAAGTGACACACGACCACAAAAGTGGTCTCCCAGGCCACAGTGTCCCTCTAGACAGAGGAAACAAGGTGTGTTCCAAAAATCGTGCCAAACGGAGAATGTTAAGCGGTCCCGAGCCGAGGCGCGTGACCGACGGCTCTGAAAACCGAAAACTAGTCTCCAAACAGGAACAATGGCCGACGACCACGAAAAGTAGTCTACGACCACTGAGAGATGGTCTATAAGACCTCTCCCTCCCTCCGGGAGGAGAAAACAAGACTTAGTCCGCAGACCGAGTCAAAGTACAAAAGGGGCCCGAGGTCCGGAGGCGAGGCTCTTAGCCAAGAACTCCGAAATCTCGAAATGAGCACAACATGCGCAATCCCCGAGCGGTCCATAGATGACGTCTGAGTCTTAAGATCGGTCAAAAATGGGGTGTCTACAGTTGCCCCTCTTTGACAGAGCTCAAAAGTCATAAGTGACAGGAATGAATGTCAAAGCCTAGAGACGACCCATTTTTGACAAGGCCGAAGACTTAGACAAACAGACGAGATAATCAAAGAGATGTGCCCGCAGGCAGGGGCAAAATGCAAAGGACATGCACAATGCCGGACATAGCTTATGATCATGCAAAGAAAGCTGTAATAAAGTAATTATACACGATAAATGCAACAGTTTAAGCAAGCAAATACAGACCAAACTGCATCACATGTAGAAAGGATGTAAGAGAATTATACAATTCTCGCTATGTCTCACGCAGAGAATACAATACCTTCTGGTTCGTCTGGTTGCACCAGCTTCAAATGAACCGTGCATACAATATCGTGCCTGTAAAAGAAAGAAACTCAGCAGGTACAATATCATTAGAGACACGCATGGCAATGTAAATGAAAAGTGCGTGACAACGCAAGTAAAGTGCGGGTGCATGACAATGCGACCTAAGCGTGACGCATAACAATGCGAAAAGCGGTGCAAAACAATGCAACCCAAGTGTAATGCATAACAATGCGGAAGGGATGCAAGAAAATGCAACCTAAGAGTGACGCATAACAATGCGGTAGGGATGCAAAACAATGCAATGCACTAACAAGTGCAGATGAGGTGCGCAAGATAGCGCGAATGATGCAGTGCACAAAACAGTGCGATGCGCAAAATAGCGCGAATGATATGCAATATTAGAAAACAATGTAATAACATACAATGTAATGAAACAATGCAAATGATATGCAATGTATGTGAGATGATCAAACCACAAGCAGTACAAAAACACACAAATATCATAAAGGAATGGAGATACAAAATCAAACTACTTTTAACACAAAAAAGGTAGTGGGGACGAGCCGAACGACGCCTAACACAAGCTAAGTGCCTACATCCTAGTACTGGCCACAACTCAGCATGGATGCTTACACATAATAGAACCGTGCTTCAACGTGAAAGGGGTGCGAGCACATGCAAAACTATGTGTTTCGCAGAGAGACCACAAAGTACAAGTAATTGGGTGGCATGATAAAAGTGGGGAATGATCTGTTGAGGAAAGATCGTGATCCTAAATGTTGAATGTAACAAAGTAAAATACGATGAAATGGATGCAATGGATGAATTGAATAAAGCGCGCGGCCAAACCACATTTTTCCTAGAAAAGGCATGGACACAAACAAACCACGTCTAACACAGAAATGGTGCCGTCACCCTCAAACCACAATTCCCTTAGTGGAATAGGCGCGTATACATAATCACATAACCATGCTTTAACGCGAAAAGTATGGGCACATGCCAGACTAAGCTTAACATGGAAATGCGCAAGTGATATAATGGATATGCAGTAAATGCATGCAATATATTCTATGTACAATGCAATGGACATCTAGATGATGTAGTAGTTAGGAAGTGAAGGTACCTTATAGGGGCAATTGGCAACGAGCTAATCATGCTGCTGGGGACCTTCCCCTTCTTCTCAGTTGAACCGCAGGTACCACTTTTCTCCTTGACTATGGTCGCAGCTTTCCCTATTCTCCAACTGGGTGACAGACTAGGTTGGTTCAGTATCCAGAATTGAGGCGCATACACATGGTATCTCAATCTATGGGGCTGCCATACATATTTCAAGCCGAGGATATACCCCTAGGTATTTAAACCAGACTTTAGTCTCAGAAATCACGAACCTTTGCGTTCTAGGCATGAGCCATTTGAACTCTAGTTTCCACCGTCTCAGTTGGTCTCCTAGGAACTCACCACAAACACAGGCAGGTGGCTATACCAGACAATCGACAGTCGTTCGGGCACGACAAACACCAAAGGAATTGCACCTTTAGAGGATTTAAGGTCACCAAGACAAGAGAGTGCACAAGACAGTGCGATGCAGAGGGAACGCACAAAACAGTGCTATACAGGTGCACAAGACAGTGCGATGCAGGGTGGATGCACAAGACAGTGCGAGCGATGCGATGCACTAACAAGTGGATGTAAGATGCGCACGAAAGCGCGAACAATGCAATGCACTAACAAGTGCAAGTAAGATGCGCAAGAAAGCGCGAACAATGCAATGCACTAACAAGTGCAGGTAAGATGCGCAAGAAAGCGCGAACAATGTAATGCATTAACAAGTGCAGGTAAGATGTGCAAGAAAGCGCGAATAATGCAATGCACTAACAAGTGCAAGTAAGGTGCCCAAGAAAGCGCGAACATGTTCAATGCAAAAGATACAAGCATTTTCTATGCAAGATGAGAGCATGTAATGAAATGCACAGGATAGTGCGATGTGCAAGAAAGCACAAGTGTAAAATTGCACAAAACAGTGCGATGCGCAAGAAAGCGCGAGTGATAAACTGCACAAAACAGTGCGATGCGCAAGAAAGCGCGAGTGTAAACTGCATAAAACAGTGCGATGCGCAAGGGAGCGCGAGGATAAACTGCACAAAACAATGAGATGCGCAAGAAAGCGTCATAAAGCTGCACAAAACTACGAGATGCGCAAGAAAGCGCGATAAAATGCATGCACAATGCAAGTAAGGTGCACAAAACAGTGCGATGCGCAAAATAGCGCGATAAAATGCATGCACAATGCAAGTAAGGTGCACAAAACAGTGCGATGCGCAAAATAGTGCGATAAAATGCATGTACAATGCAAGTAAGGTGCACAAAATAGTGCGATGCGTAAGAAAAGGCGATAAAATGCATGCAAAATGCAGGTAAGATGCACAACTTATGACATAGCATCCCATTCATTTGGCCCGTAGCTCGAAACACAACACTCAGTTTATCTGGGCACAAAGCTCTTTTGGGCACACAGCTCATTTTTCGGGCACACATCTCATTTTTCGAACACATGGCTCATTTCAGGTACACAGCTCATTTTGGGGGCACACAGCTCATTCTTCGGGCACATGGCTCATTTCGGGCACGCAGCTCATTTTTCTAGCACACGGCAGATCTCGGGCACACACAACTCAATTGGGGGCACACAACTCATTTTTCGGGCACAGAACTCATTTTTCGGGCACACGGCAGATCTCGGGTACATAGCTCATTTGGGGGCACACAGCTCATTTTTCGGGCACACGGCAGATCTCGGGTACACAGCTCATTTTTGGGCACACAGCTTATTTTTCGAGCGCATAGCTCATTTCAGGGCACAAACTCATTTTTCGGGCACACAGCTCATTTTCGGGCACACGGCTCATTCTTCGGCACACAGCTCATTTTCGGGCGCACAGCTCATTTTTGGGCCCACGGCTCATTCTTTAGGCACACAGCTCATTTTCGGGTGCACAGCTCATTTTTCGGGCTCTCGACTTATTTCGGGCACACAGTTCATTTTGGGGGCGCGCAGCTCATTCTTTGGGCACACGACTCATTTCGGTTGCACAACTCATTTTTCGGGCACACAGCGCATTTTTGGAGCACACGACAGATCTCGGGCACACAGCTCATTTGGGGGCATACAGCTCATTTTTCGGGCACAGGGCAGATCTCGGGCACACAGTTAATTTGAGGGCACACAGCTCATTTGAGGGCACACGGCAGACCTCGGGCACACAGCTCATTTTTGGGCACATGGCTCATTTTTCGACCGCACAGCTCATTTCGGGCACAAGGCTCATTTCAGGGCACACAGCTTATTTTTCGGTGGCACAGCTCATTTTCGGGCACACGACTCATTCTTCGGGCACACGACTCATTCTTCGGGCGCACATCTCATTTTTGGGCACACAGCTTATTCTTCGGGCACACAGCTCATTTTCGGGCGCACAGCTCATTTTTGGGCACACGGCTTATTCTTTGGGCACACAGCTCATTTTCGAGCACACAGCTTATTTTCAGGCGCACAACTCATTTTTTGGGCGCACAACTCATTTTTCTGGCACACAACTCATTTTTCGAGCACACAGCTCATTTTTGGGCGCACAACTCATTTTTCGGGCACACAGCTCATTTTTCGAGCACACGGCTCGTTTAGGGCACACGGCTTATTCTGAACATAGTTCATTTCGGGCACACAACACATTTTTTGGGCACACAGCTCATTTCGGGCACACAGCTCATTTCGAGAACACGGCTCATTCTTCAAGCGCACAGCTCATTTCGAGCACACGGCTCATTTTCAGGCACACGGCTCATTTTCGGGCACGCAGCTCATTCTCCGGGCACACAGCTCATTTTTCAATTTTGAACACCTAGCTCAGCGTTTTTCCATTCTGAACACACAGCTCATTCACTTCATTTTGAACACGCGGCTCACACGTTTCAATTCTGAACACGCAGCACATAAATTTTCATTTGCACGCAGCTCACTCTAAATTCTGAACACGCAACTCATAAATTTTCATTTCTGAACACACAGCTCATTCACTTCATTTTGAACACGCAGCTCACACGTTTCAATTCTGAACACGCAGCTCATACATTTTCATTTGCACGCAACTCATTCTAAATTCTGAACACGCAGCTTATAAATTTTCATTTCTGAACACACAGCTCATTCACTTCATTTTGAACACGCAGCTCATACATTTTCATTTGCACGCAGCTCATTCTAAATTCTGAACACGCAGCTTATAAATTTTCATTTCTGAACACACAGCTCATTCACTTCATTCTGAATACGTAGCTCACACATTTCAATTCTGAACATGCAGCTCATACATTTTCATTTGCACGCAGCTCATTCTAAATCCTGAACATGCAGCTCATAAATTTTCATTTCTAAACACATGGCTCATTCACTTCATTCTGAACACGCAGCTCACACATTTCAATTCTAAACACGCAGCTCACACATTTCAATTTTTGAACACGCAGCTCATAACACAACATTGCTTGATTTGAACGCATGGCTCATGACACAGTATTCTTTTAATTTTGAACACACAGCTTATTCTGAACATACAGGATGCGATGACGGAACTTGCAGAAGTTGAAACAAACTCAGATGCCTGACATTTTCCCTTTTTTCTTTTGCTTCAAAGTCTGGAACCTATATAGCTTCAGATAAGTCCTGGTTTTACGGTTCCCACATGACCCGGGTTGAACCCTGTGGTTTTTGAAAGAACAAAATCTTGTTTCGCACAAATGTGGAGAACGGCACGGCATTCTGAGCTCAAAACGATTTTTTTTTTTGAAATTGTAATGAGAAAAGGGTTCTCAACTAGGTATTGAGCCAACGACTTAACACAGTGCACCACGACTCAATAAAGGAAAAGAAAAAGGCAAACAGCCTAAACACGTCGAGACACACTCGAAACGACTCAAAAACGAGAATCGAGACAAACAAAACAAAAGACACAACACTCAGACGTGTTACAAAGGCGAGAGACCTCTAAGTTCGCGAGGAGCCAGTTTTTGCGGGTATTAATCCCCACCCTTTCTTCTTTGTGATTCTCACATCACTCAGCCCTCAAGCTCGATTTTTCTCTCAAAACCCTTTTCTCGCTTTTCCTCTCAGCGTACATCTCTCTATTCTTTAATCTCTCATTTTTCATCCCTCCCCAAGGTGGTTGATGGATTAATAGGAGGTTGCGGGCTCTTGCCCCTAGCACTCTGCTAGATTCTCTTCTTCTGCTCACAACAGTGAACTTTTCCGCAGAGTCGTTGCACTACAACTGGGTGTGTAGCAAATCTGCAGCTGACATCGGTTGACGATGTTCTGCTGGGGAGTTTGGAGATGATCAAATGTGTCCAGACGAGAGAGTGGAATATTTTGATCCATTCCAGTTCATGCTTCGCACTTGGCTTGATACCTTGTTGCTTGGAGGATGTTGAGAGCTTTCAGCCTTTTGTTGTTAGCTTCAGTTATGCCCTTTTCTGGCAGGTAGAGTGCCTTTTCTGGCAAGTAGAGTGCCTTTTTCTGGCAAGTATGTTGACAATGGGGAAAAGACAAAACACCTGACTCAACTGTGCTCCTAGTTCATTATTTTCACCATTTTTTTGTTTTGGTTTTTACTAAAACAATTTTCAGCAATATGAGAGTTAGATTAACATACTTGTCCAACTTTTTAATTTGAAATCATGCAAGTCAGGCTATGAGCACTAAAAATTTTCCTTTTTTGGGTCCAAAAAATGGTCTAGTTTTAGAAAAATAGAATAATTTTTGAGAGAATTAGTCAACCTCATTAAAAATTCTCAAAAACTACTTTTGCAAATGGCCACTGCTCGACCAACGCAGGATTTACTCTTGAGATGCACAACCTCAGATCCAAAACAATGGAAAATTGCCCCTTGTCTGAACGGCACTGCATGGCAACTGAAAGTTGCCCCTAGTCTGAATAGCGCCGCAGCACGTAGCAACCAGTCCTCACAGTGACAATTACAACCAAATTCTCAGATACAGAGAAGACAAAGATGACTAGAACCATCACATGGACACAGTCAAATTTGAAGTGTTTTATGGCTGGACTTCAGAATGAAGTTGCCTACGTATCCCAAAGATGGGAATCAAGCCTTACGTAGTTCGGGGTAAGGTACCCTCGGGTATTAACCTCTCCTTTTGCGCTCTAACTTTTGTCAAGGCCGCCCTTTCTGGGTTTTCAACCTTGCGAGCTTTGTTCTTCTTTTCAATTTCTTTTCTTATTTTTTCTTTTTCATCTTTTCTTTTCATTTTTCTTCTTTTTTTTTATTCTTTGCATTTTTATTTTTTTTGTTCTTTTTGTTCTTTTTCTTGCTCTAACTTTTGCCTGGGTCGCCCTTCCGGGTTTTCGGCCCAGCGAGACTCTCAAGGGTAAAAGTTTAGCTTTGTCCATGTTGAATGGTTTGAGATCTGAGAGCCATCTGAATCCAAGAGAATGGCTGCTGTTCGCTGATGATGTAAAAGTCCATCCAGTGGAGGGTGAATTGGCCCCTAGTGTTGTGGATAGGAACTTGGTTGTCCTTCAGCAATACTTTCTTCTTTCCCCCTTCTGGGATTTGGCATTCTTGCCAGTCTTCCCTGGTTTGCAGAAAAGACTCATCTTTGACTCTTCGAGCGCATCTAACATTTTTTCCCCCTAGTTCAAGGGCTGCTTTTGATCACGCTTCGCAAGCTTCCTTTGATCACATCTGATATTCTCACCCCTAGTTCATGGGTTGCTTCTGATCCATCCACACGGGCCTTATATTGTGGTTGACCGTTGAACATTCTGAATTAAGGTTCAAGGTTTGGAAGCAAAGGGGTTGAGTCTCGAGGCTGAGAGCAATCCTAAGTTGCACAATCTCAAGAGTGATTCCACACAGGTCTTCGTAGAACCACGCAAAACATTTTTTTGAAATCTTTTAAGAAAGTGACTAATCGCTCTCGTCGAAGACAAAGCAGAACCAATCTAGATCAAGCCAGGATCCTTCTCAGTACTCATCCTAACAAACATAATCTCAATCATTAAGGGCATAGCATGCCTCTCTTTCTCTCAATTGATCAATTTTTTTGCAAATCCCGAGGAGTTCATTCCTCTTTGTTTTCATCACAATGTTCCAAAAGTTTTGAAAAACTCAGGTCAATGTAATGATTTCAAAGCATAGAAAAGACACCGTTTTTAGTCAAATACTGTCATCTTATTCAGAACTTCTGGCACAACTAGCACAAGGCAGAAGCAAACACAAGAGTGTGAAAATCACTGTTGTTCATTCAAATCTGTTGGCATTACTGGCTCCAAGGCAGAAATAGATTCAAAACAAAACGAAAAGACAAACACAAAACAAAATGGTGACGCCCGAGGTAACACCCCCCGGAATCACCCGACTCCTATACAACAGGACTGACTCGATACAACAAGACAGACCCAAAACAAAAGAGACAGACTTTGATGGATAAACAGCAAATTGTGGGCTCGTGCCCTTAGCATTCCGCTAGATTCTTCTTCTTGTTCACAACAGTGAGTTTCTCCCACAGAGGGGTTATGATCAGATCTGTCCAGATAAGGGAGTGGAATGTCTTGTCCCATTCCAGTTCGTGCTTCGCACTTAGCTTGATACCTCGTTGCTTGGAGGATGAGAGAGCTTTCAGCCCTTTGTTGTTAAC